>NJDC01000964.1:196928-221986 GCA_002245475.1 Calephelis virginiensis
ACACACACACACACACACACACACACACACACTCAATGGCGAGAGTCTGTACCCACACAAACTACGTACGCAGAAGTCCATAGTCCGGTGAAGTTGTAAAAACCTCGCGGTTAGCAATATATTAGCCATTTCAAAAAAAAAACGCAGAATTAGAAGTAATCGAACATACCTCTCTCACACCAGTGTACATGTGACAGTGATGTAAAGTGCAAACTATTTAATTAAGAACTAGAGTTTTTTACCTGTTATTTTCTTTATTTATCCTGAATAAATTACTTTTGCATTCCAGGTTCACAAAATGTGGCTAGCGTCGCTAGTGTCGTCACAGCAGGCGGTGGCAAAAACGTTGCTAACGTCTCAAATGTGGCCAACGTTGCCAGTGTGGCCAGTGTAGCGAGCGTCGCCAACGCGACAAGACGTGTCACCGCACCCCTAGTCCAATTAGCCCCAGCTTCGTTAACCCACAAACCATTGCAAATCCACCACCCATCTGTCGTAGTAGCTCCACAAGTACACCATGTAGCACCGAGTAAGCTTAAAGTATTACATGCACACCCCTTGACGCATTCCCAAAGAGCTCAACTCCTAGCCCAAAACAGATCCCTAGCACAAATACCAACAGTTGTATCCCTAGCCGCATTGGGTGATTCAAAACCACCTGGGGCGTTACTAAAAGCAGCGCCAGGCTCCGTGGCTCAGTTCTTCGAAATCAAAAGCGGTCAAATAGGCAAAGGAACCCATTTAGTAAACGTCTTAAGGCAACCACCCCCAGTTAAAGCGTCCGTCGCAAGATTAGATTTTAATGATGCAAAGAAACGTCAAGTGGTCTTTGATGGGACGTTGAAAGGGAACATGGCGGCGACGACCAGACCTCACCGAGTTAGTGTCAGTCTAGATGGCAGACAAATCGTCCGGGCTGCCTTACCAGTTAGGGCTCCTCAAGTCAGACATCAAATCCAACTGAAGAACCGCCTTCAAGTATCAGCACCTTTAACAAGAACAGTCTCGGAGCCGTCCACCAGTATAACGATACCTCCAGCGAAAACCGCCTCCATTCCCAGCTCGGTAGTAGCGAATTTGCTGCACAAGAACGTCCAACTACCCAAGGGACAGAAGATAGCGATATCTGGACCTGGTGGACAGGCGTTGTCGGCTAATGTACAAGCGATAGCGTTTTCAACAGCGCAATTAAAGGCGAGACAAAGTAGGCTGATTACGCAAGCGAGGCCGACGCCTGTCGCGTAAGTATTATTTAAATATTTTTATATCAAACGAGCCGAATCTATCATAGAGCAATTAAAGCAAACTATTGATTATTGGCAGTGGATGGTAATTAAATTCTATAAGCCCGCTCCTGTAAGTTTGTATGTTGCGTAAGAAAAAAAATCTAAAATGCGTCAAATAAGTATCTTCACGCCCATATTCCCGAAGTGATAGGCAGAGGCACAACCAGGGAACCCACGACTAGTCCAAGAAGTAGTAGAAGAAGTTCACAAAGTGATAACGTTATCTTTATTAGAAAATTGAAAATACACAATTTTCTATTTTTATGTTGCCGGGGCTCAAACCCAGGACCTTAGGAATCAACCTCAAACAGTCCGACGCGGGACCGCTAGACCACAGAGCGAGAATAATAAAATCAAAGAATACCGCATACTGTTTGAAAGATATACGTACACATAAATAATTTATAATATTGTTTTAATTCCGACTTTCGTCTTAAGGCCTGACCGATCGAGATAAAATAAGGTACAAAGATACACTATAGTCCACCTTATATTTTCATAATTTAAGCATTTTGTGAATTCCGGGCTGGAGTTAAAAATTATTTTATTCGCGGATAAATATCTTATCCGCGTTGAATATTTTATGGGATAATAAAATAATTGTTTCTTTGTTTCAGGGAGATCGTGGAAGCCAATACAGCGCCTGTGCCGTCATCTTCGTCCGGAATATCATCAGATGGCGGTCTCGCTGAGCCCGATGATACCGCGGCCAACGGCGTCCGCCGACGACCTACAGACACCTTGCCCATGGAGGTCACGTGACAGGTTCCCCGCACACACACTGTTCACAGTGCCAACAATGCGGACAGTGCAGACAGACACACTGTCGCGACTGGAACCAACAGTGCAAGTGTCGGGGACGATAAAAGTGACAAGACCGGTATTGTCAGTGATAACAATTATTTCAAGAATGATGTCAACAGTGCGTATGTCTCAATAGATAATAGTGCAAACAGTGAATGTGTCGGTTCCGATGCATTCAGTGTTAACAGTGAAAACATACTTGACGATAACAGTAAGTGTATCGAAATTAATATTGTCAACAGTGTAAGCATCGAAACCGATAATAGGAACATCCTGATTAGTGGTAATAGGATCAACAATGATACCTCGACGGCTAAATCAAACAGTGCACACATAAATGATAGTGCTAAAAGTGTTGAAGACAATACATCGGGACAAAATAAGAAAGAATTTTACAATATTGGAACCCATAGTGATTCATGTGAAGCCAGTACAAAACAAAACCAACGTAAACAATATAACAGTAGTTCTAATTATATTACTAATAATGATACAAAAATAAAAAATATCAAGTACTTACCTAATTCTAATATACCGTATAAAAGAACAAAAAATAATAAAAGACATAGCAGTGATGCAAAATCATCAAATGAAACAAAAAAATCAAAAATGTTTCATATAATACAGAATAATCAAGTGAAAGAACACAACATAAATAAATGTCCAAAAAATGATTCTTCAGGGCGTAATGTTATATCTAAACCAAAAGACATAAACACTAACACAATCATAAAAGAAAAAAGTGTAACCAGTGTTAGTGCAAATGATAATTTATCTAACAATGTAAAGAAATTCAACAATACTATTGTTGTGAAACATATTGCAGAAATAAAGAAACCAAAAGTTAATAATTCTTTGAAATCCAATACTGAACTGAAAAGTTTAAATAGTAGATCCAAAAGCCCAGTCCTTACAGTAAAAGGTCATATAGAAACAAATACATATAAGGCTAATATTAATAAAATAGTTGCGCGAAAACAATATAAAAATGTATCGAAAATTTCTCATAGCATTAAGACTTCCAAAAACAAAGTTATAACAAAAGTTTATAAAAATGACGAAATTCGCAAAACTTACGCTAATGATATAAGAGATAATCTAGGACATTGTGCAAAAGCCAATGATCTAAAATATACTAAAAATGTAGGCCTGGTTACAAAACCTATTAATACTACTCTAAAAGAGTCCACAATACAATTTAATGATTTATCTCAAGTCTCTCATTGTGACACAAAATCACTTGTATTGAACAATAAAAGCAAAATGATCAACCATAGCTCTAGATATGTCTTTAAAGATAGTCAAAAACAGATAAAAGATCTTGCTGACCATTCTAATAACTTTTGGTCAGTTAAAAATAATGCTGAAATACTGGAACATAACTTAAATAAAGATTTAATAGATGTCGAAAATTCAGTTCTAGTAGAACATAATGTTGAATTAAATAAACATGTTATGATAGACAACAATACATTACCCAATGACATTGAAGCTCTTGTGTCAACACGTTTGGATGATATTCACAAAGAACCAATTCCTGTTTTGGTGTTTTAGCATTTACTGTCAGATGACTTGACCGAGTCAACTCATTGAATTGAAAGGGAATCCTTTTAGCTTTTATACAATTATGGTATGTATCAAAGTTACTTTAGAAACTTAAATTTTTTACTGATAAAAATGCCGTCAAATTTATATGTTAATGTTTGAAGTAAAGAAAAAAAAACAAGCAATTTTGAATTTGTCACATTATCCATACTTACATGGTTGATTCATATTAAATTACAATCACATGAATCAGTCTTTCGTATTTGTCATTAATTTAGTGAAAGCATTACATTAAAAAAATATATTGAAAAAAAAAATGGTGGCTGCAAAATAATGGTCATTTCAAGTAACTTTGTGCATACTGTTACGAACCAAGACAAAGAATTAATGTTGAATCTTCAACATTTATATAAGAGAGTAAAAACATCAAAATTGAAATATGTGTTGCTTATTTTATAAGTAAACGAGATTTAACTGTTATTTCTTTGAAAATTAAAAAAATCTTTATGTTGAAGAAATAACATTATTTGTTCTTGTTTTTTTTCATATTAAATTTTCTGTTTGACTTGGTTGTTTCAGTCTCTTGCATTATATTGTGATTTTTAAACTGATTATTTTGGATTATGGTAAATGTATATTTTGCAAATATATCATATTTTTTGAGACCACATCATTTCACTTTTGATGATCCATATTGATATAATTGCGGTGACTTAAATATCTTCAATAAGTTAATATTGATATAGATATTAAATAAATATTGATAATTTAAATGAATGTGAAAATTCTGTTTAGTAATATAACGATTTTCAATTGTTGTTATTCATACTACTGCAGCCATTTTTTTAAATACATGCTTTAATTGTTCTTTGTCCACTACTAAATAGAAAGGCTATAGACAAAGAACTTTGGCAATAGACAAATAACTTTGTTGGCACAATTCACAGCATATATTTTGAGTCAAGCTATAAACCGCTTTTGTCCCTTCAGATGTTCAAATTTGAATTACATAGGGTGAGTTTGAAATTGTCTTTTGAACATAAAAAAATTCTGTTTTTGTATGAGGCATCTATTACTTTCTGTCAAATTTTATGTTTCATCCCCTTCTCCACATTTATATATTCACATTTGAATACATAAGATTTTAGTTAGTCCTTCCCTTACACATTGACACTTATTACGTTTAACTTTTGTTGTACCTAACTAATTTATATGTGACTTGAGAACTTAATTAAGGAGGATTAACAAAAACTTAAGTTGCCAACAATAATCTTTGATTGATTTATATATAATCTACGCTTATGGACAGTGGTGATTGCTTAAACTGTCTATAAAGAAACTGAGAACATATTTAGATTTTTTAAATACCCATTGCGAACATTGAAAATCATTAGATTACCAAAATACACCGAATATGAATTAACAATGAATATATTTATCTATTCTGACTCTATAAATATTATCTGTTTAGAGTAATGTGACGTAGTAACTTGAATATTGTCTATAGATTTAGATATGACATATAGTCGGATTATCTGGCTACATTATTGAAACATGAATACTAATCCACAGAAATATGGTCCATTATTGTAAAACAAGCTTCATAAAATGTAATTTAAGTGGCTGTGACATAGTTAATACATATGAAACCACTGCATTTGCCAGCGATACAGGTTATTTTTAGATGTTGCTCTTGACATGTGTATGTTACGCGATTTTATATTATCTATCAATATGAACATGTGCATGTGTTGTCTACTTGTACGGAAAAATGTACATGATTTTGTATAATTATACAGCAACATGTGCATGTTTGCAAAGTCAATATATTATCCACGTCATGAAATCTGCGCTTAGACTTAGGTTTCATTTTTGTACAATAGAATTTTGATGCTGGCAATTGCGCTTCGGTTTTTGTTAGCAAAACATTCTTTAGTTATTTTTTGTCTGAATGGAAAAAAAAACTAAAAAAAATTACGATAAGTAGTCGTTGAGTGTATATTTAATGTATGAATTGTAATATAAACTGCATTATGTGTATTATATAGTGTTTATGTGTACATTATTTACTTACTTAATTATATAGCTGGCCGGTCCAGCGTGTATGTAAAATATGCGTGAGTTATATTCACTGTCAAAATGCTTAGAAATTTTAATATTGTATGGTGACTATATGGCTTATTTGAAAAATGATGTTATGATTGAATCACTTGTATTTGTTATTTTATTAAAAAATATCCCAATTTACTTAAGATTTTTACATATTACTGAATACAACCGGATTCTTGTAATACAATATATTAAGAGATAATAAATTAATTTCGTCGTCATTTATGGTAAATATTATTTAACAAAAGTAGAAAGAAAGAAACAAGTATTTTTTAATCTATATTAATGCAACATGTACATGATTAAAGTAAATATTTTTGCCAAAGAATAAAAAGTGTTTGGTATCACTACATTGTATAAATCAAAGTTGCTTTCCGCTATCTGTCCCTTTGTATGATTAGATCTTTAAAACTACGCAACGAATTTAATGCAATTTTTTAATAGAAATTGTGATTCAAGAGGATGGTTGATATGTATAATAACACAGATATTTCTCCACCTATACAAAGCTGGGACGGGTTGCTAGTATTTTAATACTTTAAAACAATAGTAGTAGTAATGAATTAGTCTCCCTGTTAAAAGAGATATGTCGGAACGATTAGTAGACCTAAAAAGTCACCATATCGCCCATCTGTTTGCAAAAAAAAAATGTTGCTGAGAATATTAAACTTTCTTTTGATCAAGCCCATGTCACACATAGCTTTTAGACCAATATGACTCGTGAAACAATCTCAAAAAATTTAAGGTTCGTCTATTTTGTCTTTATTTGTATATACATTCGGTTTTACTTTGTATTATTTACTTATTTGCCATATAGTCGACCATCAGAAAAATTAAATATACTTATTCAATAGTCTACAAAATATGGTCATTAGTAATCTGACCCCTATGCAATTGTTACACCACATATGGATTTAGAAATTAGACTTAAAATGAAGATAGTTGTTGCCTATGGCTTTGTCTGTAAGTTTGAAGATCCTGCAGTATAGAAAGATGGATATTTGTGATTTATATTAGTCCAGCCGTTTTGGCTTAAAAGGGTACAAATATAAACACATTTTTGAGTTTATTATGTGTCACCTTTTTTTCTTGTTTGAGAACATCTTTGTTAAAATAGATTTCATTTAAATAACTCCCTTTACAATAATATTACTATTATTATTATTATTATCATACTGTATATTAATACCTAATGAAATACTATAATTATGTAACTAATTACTCGGGAAAAACTTTTTACAAAACTAATATAAGCTTTAACATAAGCTTGGATTTGAGAATAATGTAACTTTAATATGGTTTTAAATTAAGTTTTTGTGCGATTGGTAATTTATATCCTAGCAGGAAAACTTTGACTTCAGCCAAATGTTTGATTGTAAAGTCTATTTTCTAATTCCATATTATGTTTCAAAATGGAAATATTACAATTGTAAGTTTTGAGAAACAAAATCTCCATATAAAAGTTGAAAAGGTTAATTTTCAAGAAATTTGAAATTATTTAATATTTTGACATAACGCAATTAGTATTCTTTCAATTGCTTTAAGTGAAACGGTTTTAGTCATTGGTGGATAGTTTGAGAATAATAAATTTTCACATAGTCATCTCAATATGTTTTACTAAACATATAGTATTCAACGAGTCAAGAATAATTTCCTTTTTCATTATTTAAAAGCTAACAAATTAAAGACCTGTTTAACACATGTTTTATTAAAAACTGTCGAAACCAACAACATGCTGCCACGTCATCCAGTAGCATGTCATTGTTTGGATGTCAATGGACAGTGTTTAGTTAAACAGGCGTCGAATTTTTTTTGTGGTAAAGCAGCATATGTTTTTTCCAACGCAGTCACAATTAGAATGAAATTTGGATCATTGTAATACGATAAGAACTTTTAATTAAGATTTCAAAGAAATATAAAACAATTAAAGTTGGCTATAGAGAAGGAATAAGCTGATTGTATTGAATTAAAGTATAAAAGTTGTGTCAAAACTACAGCAAATTTCCTTTGACGGCATTAAATTTCTAATATTACGCGAAAATTAAACTCCTAACCGTAGAACTTTAAATTTATTCGACAATTTGTGCTAGTTTTTGCAACATTTATTGAATCGTATTTAATATTTGTTGTTAAAAGTGGCAAAATAATTTTAACCAGACAAATCTAAACTCGTATTAATTGTTAGCAAGATCATTGTCAGAATATGTTGCTGATAACATCAAACTCGAGTAGTTTGTAAAATTTAGAAATCTCCCTTTTAATTTCTCTTTTGAACTATCAAAAAAGTGAAAAAAAATATAAATATTAGTGTGTCACAATTCACCACTCAAACTATCGACTAAAAATCACATATATTTTAGACTTATAAATTGTAGTATTTTTAACAAACAGCTAATACAAAAAATTAAAAGCTTTACGGCTACTGACATAAACTCAAATTTAGATAGCTTTCCATAGAAAGCCTAGTAATAATAAATAATTAGACTTCTAAAACTTGTACCGTTTAAAAAATCTTGAAAGAAACTACACTAAAATTAAAAAAACAAAAACACAACAAAACAAAAATAAGTTTTTTTTTTTCAAAAAAAATGTTAATCTGAAAGCGGAAATTTGTTAAAAACTATACAGCTTTTAATAATTTCTTGCATAAAAAGAAAAAAAACAGTGGTGTAGTTTCCTTTTCAAGACAAAGTTTGTTAAAATATTTTCCTGTTAAAATGTCGTAAAAAATTCAAAAAATTAAAAAATATCGTGATTTAACTTAACATTGGGGTTTTAATCTAGCTATGCGAAATTTGTAATGGGTCGTGTGTAAATGCAAGTTATTCAACGTTAAAAAACGTGGGTATTTTTCATACCAGCTCTTTCGGTTGTTACGAAAAATACAAACAACAAAAAAAATAACGATTTAACTATGTCTATACGTGTATAATTAGTAAGTATCATATACTATACAAAAGGCTGCAAATTTGGGAAAAAATGTAAAAAAAAATTGGCCTCGTTTTTGGGGCTGGACATACGCTTAGTAAAATGAATAGGAAGAATGTACCTCATAAGTTTCTGAGTTATAGATTAGGCGAATGCGGGTAGTTCGAACGTTCTCTAAAAGAAGGCCCTGTATTTTTTTTTAGCTTTTTCGGGCTGCCTCTGATAGCGTAAACGCGTTTTGTAGTTTATTTTCGTGTAAATATTAATTTTAATTTAGTTTATTTTGGAAGTTGATTCCGTGACGAATGCTTCGCTCAGATTCAAGCCGTGGGGAATGTTCGAATTAGTCGCTTTAATGAAACTGCTGTAAATTGTTTGTAAAAATAGTCATGTTCAGAATTTCAATGTAGTTTTGTTGATTATTTTTTTCAACCGGAAATTGCTGAATAAAGCGAAGATTCTGTTTCAATATTTTGTTTTATTTTTGAAAATTAAAAGATTTATAGAAGGTCACACATCAAGAAAATCACGCTCAAAGAAAGTTAGACGCTGTTGTAAGGAAAAAAGAAGCTGTAGTTGGCCTTCTGTATGCAAGTGCAAAAACATCAACGAATATTCAAGCGTGAAACATCTTAAGATTTCATACGTCTCAAATAAGTCGATTCTTCCTCACGTATATCTAAATTTTAGAACTTTTAGAATGAATGATTTATTATCAATAACTTTTTATGTGTACTTATAGTTCACCAAACGCTTTATGCAGAAATCGAAACGGTTATATAAATTGGGCTGTATTGAAAAAACATCGTAAACTTTCACAAAAAAAAACATACTGACGTTTCCGTCTCTGGAAATAATTACACGTTAGTGTCTGTGGAAGATATGTTAAAAGCAAGATATCCCAATGAACCCTTTGAGTTGAGTATGAGCTCAGTTTTTTCTAAAACCGAATTTTTCTTTTATAAATTGTATTCGCAAGAATACATCCTCAGCGTGCGCGCCTGCAATTATTCTAAACAGCTTGGAGACGCTTAGCTGTTCCTTCTACGAATAATCTGGAATCAGGTAACTCAAAGAGAGATAGATCTCTTTGATAGGGTCGTATTGGGTGTCAATTAGATTTGTAAAATCATAAAAAAAACTTGCCCTTAGCTCTTTGATAGGATCATATTGGCTGTCAATTCGATTCATGAAAACACGAAAACTTGGTCCTTTGCCGTTAGTGATTTGATAGGATCGTATTGGCCGTCAATTCGATTTATGAAAACACAAAAACCTTGTCCTTTACCGTTAGCTCTTTTATAGGATCGTATTGGCTGTCAATTCGATTTATGGAAACACACAAAAACTTGTCCTTTACCGTTAGTGATTTGAGATTTTAAATCCGTTAATAACAATTGCAATTTCTTCACGAGTTGCTGCACACCACTATGCAACTTGCTCGTATTGACTTCTTTATTTTAACCTTTGTTCGCCTCTGCCCTCTTACGAAGAGGTCTAATCAACACAGGACACCCAGACTGTCTCAGGCATATATTGTAGGTACATTCTAAATCTATGGTCTCAGGTAAACCTTCTGTACACACCATAAATGATGATTAGAACTGCTTAAACTAAAATTGCTTTTATATTTTTCAGTCATATTAACTGCTAACCTAAGGTACTTTATCACTGATTACTACTTACTCCACTGTAGGATTTCCAGATTGTTTATTTAACTTTTTAGTACACCATTTCAATATTACATGTTAGACATGTCAGCCGCCCCTGGTCTAGCTGTCCGGTTGTTGAACTTGCCTTCATGAGATCCTAGATTCGATCTCCGTTCGGGCAAGAAACAGAAAATCTGTTTTTTCAAATTTCTAATAATAACGTTACCCGGTATTGGATATGTTGTTTCATACTCTGATGTGTATAGATTGGAATGTGGGGTAAGGCAAGGGGGGATCACTTCACCTCGTCTTTTCAACATATATGTAAATAAGTTGATTGGCGAGCTAAGCAACACGAAAACAGGTTGTCGAATGGATGGCGTGTGCTTATATAACTTAAGCTACGCATTTGACATGGTGTTGCTAACCCCATCAATAGGTGCGATGCGTAGGTTGCTGCATATATTTTGTGAAGAGTATATTAAAATAGATATAGTCCAATCGTCCAAGAGCGAAGTTATGGTATTTAAAGCTAAAATTAAAACATACACAAATTTACCATTATTACATCTTTGTGGTGCAGCTCTAAAAAAAGTAGATCGTTTTAAGTATCTGGGACACTGGATTTCTGAGGACATGTGTGATCTGGAGCGAGAGCGTAGGGCATTGGCTGTGCGCTGTAATATGTTGGCCCAAAGATTTGGTCGGTGTACTGATGCAGTAAAAATAACATTATTTAAATCTTACTATCAATCCTTCTACACATGCAGTTTATGGTTGAAGTACTCGCAGAGCGCATTTAACAAATGACGTGTGCAATACAATAATGCTTTTAGGAGGCTATTTGGTTTGCCTCGTCATTGCAGTGCTTCAAGTTTAACTTCAACTATGCAGAAAGACGTGTCGATGGTTTCTGGGCAATATTGAGAAAGCGTTGTGCTTCCCTTATGGGGAGATTGAGAGACAGCACAAATACCATATTAGTGATTTTGGCCCACCGTTGGGATTCATTAATATTGCAACAATGGATAAGGTTACACATGCGATGATATACGATATCTACTACTACCGCTAGACTAGGTTAATAATTAATTACTAACAAAATAATTGTATTAATAACATAATATGGATTTTTAGTCTGAAATAAAATTATTATTATTACGAGTATTATTATTATGTGCCCGATTAACGATAGTTTTGCGATTTCCCTCCTATTGCAATGTGGGTCTGTGTCTTCGGCTAGTCGTGGGTGCTGTGGCTGTTCATCTGCCTACATATACTTTTTTTATGTTACACAAAACATTCTTTACCAGTTAACCTTTGGACCCATAGAAAAAAAAAATTCGTACCATTCGTGTAACATTTTTTTTTGTTCTACGATTTTTTCAAACAGTGTGTATTCGACAAAGAACTCCACGAATAATTAGGTTGTAAGTACACGAGAAAATGTTCACACCAGAGGGGCTACTCTTGAAGCTCGATTCATGTAATAATGGAAATTGGAATCGAGTAAGTATGTTATTTTATCTAGGTACTCTTGAACACAATACTTGCGAATTATTACCATTTAGTCAATGGTAAATACTAAACTATTTTATCGGATTCGTTGAATTTATTTGTAACTAAATGTTAATGATCCGCAAATACTGTGTTCAAAAGTACCTAAAACGACATATATACCTACGATTTCAATTTGAATGCAATAGTTTATAGGTTTCAAGAGTAGATATCTGCAGGGTTACTCTCGAAGCTCGATTCATGCATTATTGGAAGTTGGAATCGAATTTGTCATTTTAGATACTCTTGAACACAATACTGGCGAATTATTACCATTTAGTTAATAGTAAATAGTAAATTATTTTATCCTATTCGTTGAATTTATTTGTAACTAAATGTTAATAATCCCCTAATTCTGTGTTCAAAAGTACCTAAAGTGACATATACGATACCAATTTCCAATTCGCATGATATCGAGATTCAAGAGTAACCCTACTGACCCTACTGAGCCCCTGAAACCATGAGTTTACGGCGCTAGCGTCCCCTAAGTTATTTGTATGAAAATTTTGAACAGCATCTCTACTGGTAAATGACATACATATCTTCACACCAAGTCCTTTACGGGTTTAGGCAGAAGGCATCGAGGCTCATGAAGAAAAAACCGGCTTCTTGCGCCCCCGGTCCGCCTGCGCCGGAACGGGCCTCAGTTGGGATCGTCCTCCCGGGCCCGCTCCGCGGTCTCCTTTTGCCTCATGACATCTTCGCAAAATGAGATCACCGCCTGCCATGACCTGTCACTACCGAGCATTGATTTGATGACGTTTGGCAGCGAGAGGTTCTCTCCAATGACAGCTCAGAGAGTATGCCGCTGTGTTTACCAGGCGACGCACTCCCCCAGCGTGTGCCCCGCACTCGTGGTAGACGGGGGCGTCCTCACTCGCGCGATCTTTGCATATACCTTCCGAAGCATTTGTGCTCGAAAAGCACCTGTACAAATCGGAACGTCAGCGACCCGAACCGCCGCTGCAGCCAACCTCGGAAGACCGTTGGATTGCCTCCACCGTTACCTGCCTAATGGCAGATGGGGCAAGGTCCTCCTTCCACCGTCGTAACGTGGCCCCCTATGTCTGACTCTGAATGCGCCTCACTTCTTCCCACGCCAGGGTCGCCCTGCGCACCCTCGTTGACGATACCGCGAGGTATGCGTCAGCAAGTACGCGTGCTTAAAGCTCCCAGGGCGGATCTACTGCGAGGACGCATGCCGCCTTCCAGGACATCGTCCGGTATCCACGTGTTGCCTTCGTCGCGATGACCCGCTGCGGATGTCGCAGCTGGGTCTTTTTGGCCCGACTGAAGGCGTCCGCCCAGACAGGTGCCCCATACAGGGCAATACTCCGGATGACAGCAGAGTACAGCTCTCGGCAATTGGCGCTCGGGCCTCCCACGTTGGGCAGCAGCCTTACCTAGGTATATTACCAAACGTTATCTATAGCAACGCATGGTAAAAGTTTTGTATTGGTGTAAGTATATAGTTCTGTCCGTTCTAGCTATCTAAAATCTTATTTCATCGTCCATTTACCACGATGACTCTATTTAATACGACGAAGATCTGATTGTCGCTCCCAGTTATAGGGTGGATCCTTCTTCACCCGTGCCAGTTTTGTTATTAATTAGCGGCGAGTATTTCTTGGCATCAGAAAACGCACCTATTTGTTTGCTTTTTGTGATTTAAAATTACGAGCGTATTTTTTTTCTTACATTCACCGTCTGTCCCCGTTATACACCAAGATTAGACTGAAATAAAAGGTTATTAGTTTAAACTGAAACAAAATGCATTTTGTATACATTTAATATTTCCAAATTATTATATGATACCTTAGACGTTACAGATAAGCGCGCTTATTGTTGTTGGTGAAAACTTAAAAAAAATAAGATTTAACACAATTTCAATTTTACAAAACCTTCTGCTAAATATTTGTACAACACTACTTAAATTTAATTACAGTTATGTACAGTAATATTTGTGGAGCTTATTGTTAATATGAACTTTAAACAACACCTGATTCTTTTAGGTTTTTCTGCAGGCGATTTTATATGGAGATAACCGTATTAAACCAAATATTTAAAGTATGCATCCTATAGTACTAGATTGCTGATATTTTTTTGTATTACCTAGTATTAGACATTAATTAGGTGTTTAGGTTGCTTAAGAACTGTTCCAATTAGTAGCAATTTGTACGTTAGAAAGAATTAATCGCCTACGTCGTCTAGCGGTCCAGCGTCCGGCTTGATTTGAGGTCCCAGGTTCGAAAAAACTCGAGAAATTCTATTACTATTAAAAGCCGGCTTTATCCCTGATGATCATAGGCTACTTTTTGGCACAAGAAAATGCTTAATTCCCATGGGATAACGCGTAGTAGAAATTATCCTTCCGTACTATTTGACATAGCTTCTAGACGGCTAAACGGATTGATTTTTGTGGGTGTTTCGATGGTCTCCTGGATGATTTAAAATTACAATTGGAGCCGGTAGGTGGCGTTGCTGTTGGTAAGTCACCTACACAATCTATACTAATAATAAACAGGAAACATTTTTTTGTTGGTGTTGAATAGGCTACAAAACTACTGAACTGATTCGAAAAAATATTTTACCATTAGAAGCCGACATTATACCTGATCAATATAGGCTACGTTATTTCTAGGAAAAATTAGAAAATTGCCCACCCGTGCGAAGCCGGGACGGGGTTGTAGTATGTTATATAGTTATCGTATATTATATATATTTAAAAAAAAGTTATTATATATATTCCTCATTATAATTATTATAAAAATACAATTTTAGAAATAAATTGCTAGTGGTCTATACATGATTTTTTTAATTTATATTTACTACGAATTCGCTATGGGCAAAGGACAAATCAAGCATAGATAGAATGACAAGCTTAAAGAAAGATCTACACGATATCGAAGTATTCAGCTATATGTCTCATTGCAGAGGCATGGCGTCACATACATACATACATATCTTCACACCAAATCCCTTACGTGGTAGGTAGAGTATCGAGTGCCAAATCTCACGATCCTGGCAGATATGTCTGGCTTCCACCACATTCATTACCCTTCTCTCATACAAACTTGAATGTTCTTGAGACCACCCTCAGATAATATCGGAGTGGTTGACATCTCACATTGATCAAAACATCCTAAGTCGATGAATTAAACATAGTCGTCAGTGTTTCACTTTTTCACTGACTCAAAAAAGGAAGTTTTCAATTCGACTGTATTTTTTTTTATTACGCGACTACCCTTCTTTTATAAATATGGCTTTCGATCGTTTAGTTCGATTAGTAATTTAGCTAATTATTATACAGTCATACGTAACTATGTACAAAGTCATGTCAGGTCAGGGTCTGGAGTAAAGCGGTGGCTTCGTTACTCAAGCTCATCTAGTGAGATTTGACGGCAGCGAGGAAATAGACGATACACTAATTTCTTCATGATTATTTTATTTGTGCGCTTTGACTGAATAAAATTAATCTAATTCCCACCCAAATTAACCAATATCACTCAATATAAACACGAAATTCAATAATAATGAAAAAATTACGACCTCCTTCATTCATGATGGCGGCAAAACTCCATACGACTACTCAGCCAATTGCAAACCGATATTGGCGGTTCTTTTTTAGAAACAAAGGTTCGTTGTTTTCGAGGTGGTCCCATATTTTTTTCATGAACCGACTAGTCGTTTTTAGTTATTCTTAATAATGTCAAAACCACTAGTCGGATTAAAAAAAAATATGAGGGACTATTTCGGAATCATTTGCGATATATAAATCAGTCGAAAAAATAATTAATCAAATCGACGTGGTACCTAATGAAATATTTCGAGTTGGTTTTCAGTTTTATTGCGACTATGAAATTTCACTAATACCTAATGAAATATTTCGAGTCGGTTTTAGTTTTATTGCGACTATGAAAGGTCATTGGTATCTAATGAAACCTAATGAAATATTTCGAGTCGGTTTTACAGTTTTATTGCGACTATGAAAGGTCATTGGTATCTAATGAAACCTAATGAAATATTTCGAGTCGGTTTTACAGTTTTATTGCGACTATGAAATATCACTGGTACCTAATGAAATATTTCGGGTCGGTTTAGTTTTATTGCGACTATGAAAGGTCATTGGTATCTAACGAAACCTAATGAAATATTTCGAGTCGGTTTTACAGTTTTATTGCGACTATAAGATCACTGATAAAAACTATTGCGTTTCTTAACCCATTACATTTTGATTAAATCAATGATTATGTAAAATAATGGACAGTTGTGATGCTTTTAAGTATTTAGTCAGCAAAAAACAGCACCTGGCGTCTTAGTTTGGATTTTATGACCCGTCCGAAATATCGGACGCTCTGCACTGTGGACCTGTAAGTCAATTGAAAGACGACGTTATTAGTAGAAATAAAACCCTAGCTTTTATATGAAAATTTATTAGAAAACTGATCAAATGATATCATCAGTACTTTTATGACCAAGAACCCATTATATAGTATTGCATACCAAGCAATTGAATTTGGATTTTCCACCATAATGATTTGTACAGGCGATCGTACATTGTAGTGGATAAGAGGTTGGCTGGTCTTTGGCATGAGTGAGGAGATAGCAAGCCTCGAGCCACACATCTTTGAATTGCAAATAAGATTCTGTGTCTCTATTGCACCCATTTTTAATGCTAGTAATTAGCTGTTCGCCATCGACATGTCTAAAAAGTAGACAAACCTGTCCAAATCTAATCCAAAATTTCTTTTCTCTGAGCTTTATCAAGTGTATAAATTGAATGCCACCATACAACCAGTGCTTGCACATGGAGCCCAATTCTTATACCCAAACCTTATCGGCTTTTCTCTGATAAACCGCTTAGCGTAATGATTTCCACAGTACGAAATCATACTTTCGTCAATACTGCAGTGTTCGTCGAGAGTGTAATGTTTTCGGAATAATTCATCGAGATTATTTAGCAGCGGACACCGGCCGGCATATAAATTTGTTTGATCAACAATTAGTTTTACTAAATCTTTTTAAAATAATAGCTTGAAGTTGTCCAAGGGTTCTCACAATTATGGCTTCCTTCTGATGCTAGCTGCCTTTCAAATTCAGTACATATAAAGTTAGTTTCTTGTTTTTTCCACAAAATTGCCCTGTTTTTCGTAGCCTGAGCCTTCTGAGGAGGATTACCGCATTCGTTTCGTGGAAAAAGTAGTACATTGTCGTCACTTTCTTTGCTTGATGGCGATGCGTGGAAAACACTTTCAGATGACTGATGACCTGAAGATGTTGACGGCACTCTGTCACCTCTATTTATCTGAAAACGCTACAGTTCACATCCACTTTGTAGCATGTTCATCATCATGTTTTTCATCAAGCCTGTCACTGTCTTCATACTTTCAAATGGTGGTTTGACGTAAATATAGTTTTCCATGCTCTCATTCTTATCTTCGCATTATATAGCCTATAATATTTCATGCAACTACAAACTGTAAAAATCAAGCACATACCACACATCAGAGTCCGATATGCATAGCGTTCGATATATCGGACGCTATCAAAATAATGCACATAGGAAATAATGCAACAGTTCTCAGGTCAAATAAAGCTTATATTTACAAAGATATACATGTCGGCAACTAGGAAAATAGAATTTATATATGGATATGCTAAAATTTTACGAAGAAAAATATAATAAAACTCACCGTTTTCGCAAAACAAACCGACCGTGACCATTTTCAAAAACGTCAAACGTAGCTCGGTATATGTCACCCATCGAAAAAAATGGTGTTTCTATTATAGCAAATATATTCAACTTGCGTTTAAAAAGCATAAAATACCAATTAATTGTTTTTTTCTGCCCACAAAGTAGGATTTACTTCCGTCCGATTTATCGGACGCCATGCTGTAATGGGTTAAGCACGAAATTTGTGGTATTCTATATCCATACTAACATAAATTATATTCATAAGATAAATTCGAATGCGTGTTAAATTTTCACAACTAAACCACGGGACTAATTTTAATAGAAATTCATACGCATAATATAGTTAAAGACACGAGATTTCATTTTTCAATAATCAAACCCTTAACTACTATAGTCGGGATGAAAATTTGTATAAGTCTATTCTATGGGTAACGAAGTTGCTAGCTAATTATACGTAAAATATTGAAAGTATTAAAACAGGGTTTATTTTTATAATATTCCCCCATTGATACCTCAGGTGATATTGAAAAACAATGTCAGACATAATACCTTCACTGAGTTATATATTCATACTAGCTGTTGCCCGCATTGCGAATAAAACTATCCTATGTGGTAATCCAGGCTACCCTCCAAATTTCATGAAAATTGGTTAAGCAGATTTCGCGTGAAGAAGTAATAAACAAACATACAAACTTTCGCATTTACAATGTTAATAATAGGAAATAGGATTTGATAACTACTTTATTTTGCATAATTTATGGTTAATGCCTTATCAATAATATATATTCCACTTTTATAACAGCCAGAATGCAAATCAGTTAATAACAAGAATATTGACTAAATTTTTATAAACTTTTATTGTCAAGAGTAACAAAATTATTAAACATATTATCAAAGTAAAAAGGGAAGCTGTAAAAAGCCAACATTGTATTAATGCCAAAAATGTAATACCGCCAATAATTATAAAAAGAAAAAAAAATTTCAAATAACAATTTTAATTACTTATTTTATCATTATTTTTAACAATGTCTTTCATCACTTCTCTAACTTTTTCAGTATTATCATTATTGTCCTCACTAACATTAAAACCACATATATTCGTACAGCTGTCTATCTGTATGTCACAAGTCTCCTTCCGCTGATAAGGTCAAACTGTCTTCTCGCTCAGCATCATCCGCGTTGGACATCTCTGAGCTTATGTGAGATTCTGTGTCGCTGTCCGTGTCTTCTTTCTAAAAGTAAATATTATTATTAACTAAAAAAAATATACATACAGAAAAAAGGTGTCTATTAATATTCGGATTTGATTCGAAAATATTGATTTTACTAAGGGCAAACAATTCAAGAAGAATTTAAAATATACAACAGCTGTCATCGGTATGTTCAAATATGGCTAAAACCACGGGGTTGTTTATATAATAATCTACTACTACATAAAATTTAGTGAAAAACAGGTTTTGCGTAAAGAATAAATAGACAAAAATTTTGATAACCCTCGTTTTGTGTTTTTTATCTTGTATATAATACGATACATTAAAAAACTGTACCGTGATCCGAAGTCTAATAAAATAAATGAGATATGCCGTTGCTTCCGCATCCTCTTTGTCTCTTTCCGTCCTTGATATTGCGTTCCGCTGTCTCTTTTTTCTCCCACAACCACTAGCAGCGGCGAAGCATCTTTGGGCATTCGTCAGTTTTATGTAGCATTGACGTTGTTGTTTTCGCTCAGAACACTCGTGACTTGGTGAGTCTTAGAATATTTTATTTTATTTAAAATATAATTTTACTTATTTTAAAAAAGTGACGCTCTCAACACTTGAAATATTTTCTATCGGTTCTAGTGCCTACATTTTTCAAATTTAGTAACAAATGTAAACATGTTGCAATTATTAAATGATTATACTAGAATTCAAACCAGTCGTTAATGAAGTTATTCAAAATAATTATTTTTTATTTTAACGTTATTTTAACATGAAAATAGTTTTTTTAGATCAAGAAGTAATAATTAATATCAGTATTGAACCGTTAAGATGAATAAAGATGATATAATTTCTAAAATCAAACTAAATAAGGATGCATCGTTTTCCAATGTTTCCTTTACGGCAAGGCAAAAGAATACGAACAGATAGTTCCTCGGAATCATCTTCATCGTATAGCGATTCCAGTAGCAGTTCAAGCTAGTGTTGCCGAACTAACGATAGTTTTACTATCGATGGTTTTCATCTGAATGAGACAGCTCTATAGATAGTATCGATACTTTCGATAGTATCGATACCACCGCTAGTATCGATACTACTGATAGCTCAAAACCTGGCAATACTACTACTGGCTTGTAAGAAATACTATCGATAGTATTGTTTCTTGTAAATAAATAAATCATCGATAGTATCGATACCATCGATTGTTTTAGACTATCGATAGTCTGCCAACTTGCAATAATATTGGCTATGTTTTGTTGATTATGATAATAAACGAGAATAATTACAAACCGAGATTTATATTTAAATTCCACCAATTTGTACCAGTGCTAGTGTTTGAAAAAAGAAAAAGAAAAAATTGTTCTAAAATGACAGATATAGGTCCATATACATAACTTAATTTACCATAACATCATTAAAATCGTAGCAATTAAGAAAGAAGATTTAAGATAGTAATAATGGAACTTAAATATAAAAAACTAGATGAAACTGAGTCACAAATTAAATATATGATAGTAAATTTGCACGTAATTAATGTTGGTAATAAATAATTACAAAGTTATGATGACTAATCGAGGAAAACTGTTTTAAACTATTTAGAGGCATTATCACACATTGAAGGAACGATTGACAATTATAGAATAATATTGTTAACAATACTATTGAAAATTGTTAAACAATCGATAGTCTAAAACAATCAATAGTATCGATACTATCGATAGTTTATTATTTACGAGCAACAATACTATAGATAGTAACGATTCTATCGATAGTTTGTTGTTTACGAGCAGCACTACTATCGATACTATCGATAGTATTTCTCACTAGCAATAGTATTGCCAGGTTTTGAGCTATCGGTAGCTCTAATTCGTCACCTTCTGTTAAGCGTTCACGTCGCCATAGGCGTAAGAAATCGACTCTTAGGCACCGCTCGAATAAGTATAATAAATTAGATTAATTAATTAATGAAGTTAACGCCCTTAAATCAAAACTCAATCATGACAATCTACTGACTATAACTGTAATGTTTACGATAACTGTTATGATGATGATAGTGTTCAAGATAATATAAGTGGAAGTTTATACAAAGATGAATTAGAGCTCGATAAAGATTTAGAACCTGAATTTTCACTACACATCGCTACAATATTAAAAGAACCAGAGGTACCCAGAACTGAAAGTGCTTATTTAAAAATTTTAGAACACGTTCAAAGGTTAGGCCACGAAGATTGGCGCAATGTGAGGTATTCTAATCAGAAAAATTATCGCCATACCCCCGGCTTTATCGAACTGGAGGTAAATGATGAAATTAAAAGTATTGATACCTCACGTACAGCTGTAAATACAGATAAAGCGTACGCAGCTATTAGCTATCCTCTGGTTAAGCAGAAAGATCAACTTGAAAATGATTTACGAGGTTTCTTAACGTGGAAAAATATCTAATGACGCACCTCAGTTAGTATGTGGCCAAAGGGCAGAAATTATTCAACAAAGAAGAGAGGCCATTCCAGCGCAAGTTCGAGTTCCGTCTAATAAAAATATATTACGAAAAATACCACCTTCAAGCAGTAACCTTTTTGAAGCTGAAAAATTGAAGTTCATCTTTAATAAAGATAAACGTCACCCACGTTCGAAAAGTTTTTTGGTCCCGTTCAAAAAAACGCGTACCTGCAACGCATACTAGTTCTACACTGAATTATCAGATTGCCAGTACTTCTAGGCAACCTAATTACAACAATCAACCTACATACAGGGTAAGCAATGCTAGCCACAATATGAAAAATATAAATAGGCCCTTTCGAGGCAGCGGAAACTCGGATAGACGAAATTATGATCGAATGCCCTCGACAAGAGGCGCTCGGGGTAGACAAATTTCTCCATCATCCCGCTGGGAGAGGAGAAATAACCAAGGATATTGACAAGCCGGTACGTTTTCGGGCGGGACAGTTGCAGACTTTTCAAAAAAGATGAGAGAAAATGGGCGCTCCGAAATACATTATCCAAGTAATTTCGGGTTACCGTATCCCATTTTCAAAATGACCGCCTCTGCATCTGCCCGATCTAGGAAATACAAGTCGAGCAACGCACGAAAGCGTACATTTGACTGTGACTATAGAAAAAATGAAATCGGAACATGTACTAGTACCAGTCCCCATACCTCACAGCTTCCTGTCACGCATCTTCTTAGTTCCCAAGTCGGACCGAAACTTAAGACCTATTTTCGGCCTGATATGTTTAAATCAATACGTTCTAACGACTCCGTTCAAACTAATCAACATTCGAAAAGTTCCAGACTTCCTACAACCGAACGATTGGCTGGCAAAAATAGATATTTCACAAGCTTACTTCCATCTTACCATCCACCACCACCACCACCATACCACCAGCGGTTTCTTCGACTTGTATATCGAGAATTGTTACAGATAAACTGCCCACCATTGGATTAAGCTCGGCACCAAAAACATTTGCTTCTATAAGCAACCCAAGTACTCGGTCAACGCGGAATAAGACTAATAGTGTATCTCGACGATTATCTCCTCGCAAATACCAATGCGTCTGCTCTAGAGGAGCACATGACTTACTATAAATATGCTGCGCTATCTAGGCAGGCGATCCACTTACAATGCGACAGCAAAACTGTAGTGTCACATCTGCGAAACGAGGGAGGTTCCAAGTCACAAAATTTACTGGACTTGGACTTACAAAATTTATCAAACAATAGATCAGTATCAAATAGATAAGCAGCTTTTCATAATCCAGGGATATACAACGCCGAAGCAGACCACCTGTCTTGGCATCGCTTAATACCTCAGTGGCATCTGCTTCCCCAAGCAACATCATTGATATTTGCCAAATGGGGAACGCCACTCATAGACCTGTTTGCAACGAGATTTTTCCGTGTAGTTCCAAGATATTGCACACTAGACTACAACGACAGAGAAGCAGAATTCCACGACGCTCTGTCACAGACATGGAATTGCCAGTTAGCTTGGGTTTTCCAGCATTTACATCAATGTCACGGAATTTTTCTCATCGCAGTACCAAAGTGGACGATAGCTTTTTGGCGACCAGGCCTCAAATCCGATCTATAGCACTACCATGGACAATACGCAACCTGCACAGAGTCCTAGTAGACATTTCTACAGGCCAGCCCCCTCAGCAAGCTCGGGAGATACAGTTGGAGGTATAGAAATGTGGGGTTGGGATGAACAACTAGTTGGGACGATAGCACAACAAAGAAATCTCCTCGTAAGTAGTTGGCGTCCCTCTACTTTACAAACTTACAAACCAGCATGGTCTAGATGGTTACAATGGTCAAAACGGAATAATATTTCTGGTTTAATAATAACATAACTGGTTTCTTATCAAATTTATTTTTTATTGAAAAGTTGTCTTATAATACAATATGTTTACATAGGTCCACTGTGGCTACTCTTTGTGATCCAGAATACTCGGATCACATTAGTCGACATCCTTTAGTAAAACACATTTTAAAGCCAATAGCTTTGTCGAAGCCGATATCTGCCAAGAAATCGCATGTTTGGGATATTGATATTGTTTTTAGATACCTTTCGCTGAATGACATGAATACGAATAGTTTTTACCTTATATCTAGGCATACAGCTGCCTTTCTACTTTTGTACTCGGGTAGAAGAATTCACGATCTTACTCTACTGAGAACAGATCCAGAAAATTGTATCATTAAAGAAGATTATGTTATTTTATGGCCAGTTTTCGGGTCAAAGACTGACTCTTGTAGCTAGACAGTTCGGGTGGAGATTAAACAAAAATAGTGATAATAAGGGCCTAGATCCCGTTTATTGGATTAATCTTTTGGTTAGTAGTGGCCTCGATAGAAGAGAATCTATAAATTGTAAGAATCTTTTTCTCACCACGTGTGGCAAACCCAAACCAGCCAGCAGATGTGTAATATCTGGATGGATTAAGAAGTTATTGCTTGATTCTGGTATAGAAACTTCAGCGGGCAGTTTTCGAGCTGCAGTTGCATCATAGATTTGGTTAGAAAATACATCTATTAAGGAAATACTTACAAAGGGGAATTGGAGGTCAGAAAATAATATAGTATATCAGTAAGTACCGGAGCAATCACATCTAGGATTGGAATAATCACGTTACGACCAATACTGTCGTTACCTACCGCACTGGACGCAATGAATACGACGACCTTTTTGACATCGCCTTCATCGACAGGGTTCAGATCAAAAGGCTGAAAGTTTGAGCTTAATTCCAGTTTGGAAAGTGAATTTAGGGTCTTTAATTTAGCGTCCCTATCATAACAATTGGACGCAGAGAAATGTAAATTTAACCTATCCAAGTCAATGTTGTCAAATTGGACGTCATTACGACATTTAGCTACAACTAGTGACTTAAGGAACCCCCCCCAAACTTTCGCAGAGTCTCCGTTCTCTGCAGACTTGTGTAAATAACGTCTTTGCGCATCTCGAATCATCGCATTGCAACGGTTTCTTATCAATTTATATATTTTTTTAATTCTTATAAATATAAGCTTCACTTTTATCTAACCTTAGCCTAGCTTTAGCCCGATTTTTCTTAATTAATTGTTTTAACTTGTTAGTTAGCCATGGCGCAGGCAGATGCCTTATTTTTACCGGTTTAACTGGAGCATAAATGTCATTCAATTTTAAAATTTCTGTGTTAAATAAATCAATTTAATTACAATTCTGTGTTAAATACTTACCTGATCCGAAGTCTAATATTTAAAATACTGTCTGGTGGACTATACAAAACAACAACGTCAATGCCACATAAAACTGACGAATGCCCAAAGATGCTTCGTCGCTGCTAGTAATAAATCTAAATATATTAATATATATATATATATACAGTCGTGGTCAACTAATTAGGGACATGCAAGATAGTGAAGAACAATAACCGGTTATGTACATACAAATATAAAACCCTATTGGTTTCACAGTAACTATTATTTGCATAATTTGGTCCGATTATTATGCTTTAAATGGCTGTAAATAAAATAATAAATAAATAGAAAAAAGTATTTAATATCAAAGGTTAAGCATGTATTCAATTTTAAGGTATAATTCTGTAGCTGGACATTTAACTAAGGACAGTAAACTATAATGAAAAAAAGAGTTAAATAAAACTAATAATCTGCAGTATTATAATATCTTTAACAGCTCCATTTTATTATGTGTAAAATCAGTATCCAGCAGCAAAATCTTTGTTAGTAATTACCGCTTGACACCGATGTGGCATAGACATTATCAGTTTCTGGCATGTTTCG
>NJDC01000966.1:0-10419 GCA_002245475.1 Calephelis virginiensis
CGACAGGTTTGTATGTGTTAGTTAAGTATACTATGTCTGGTACTTTGTTTCTAATGTTTCTGCAATTCCACTGAAGGAAATTCTGTACAGGAGCCATTATTATTATTACCACGAAAAAAAGATTCCAAGGTGGATAGCGCTTCTTGTATATTTTTTAACGATTCGGGTGGATACACATCACTGATACAATTTATAGTATTCATAAAAAACCTTGTGAGGAGAACCGTGCTGTTCTCTATTTGTTGTGGTTGGTTGGACAGAGCACAACCATTGGCTTGTGATGATGAGGGAGTGCTAGTAATTTGGGAATGAGCTACTTTGTCAAAAGATTTCCCCAGCGCTGGTCGAGGGCGGGGGGGTTTGAATACAGTTTTAACATATGACGGTGGGAAAGTGGGAGAAGACGATAAATTTTGATGAGGGATAGTGGCTTGTGTAGGTGCTTTTGCATGGACTCGTGGAAAACGGGCTGAAGCATCCGAGTAACTGATGTGTTCCTGAGACATAACCATTTTGATACCTTTTTGTCTGTTATGTTCTGGGCAACTGGGATAGGTGGCCATGTGGCTACCTGAGCATAGCAAACATGATGAGTTATTCTCTTCAATGGGACAACTATCTCCTCTATGAGGCTGTGCACATTTATAGCATCTGGCTTTAGAACGGCATTGCTTTGCGACGTGACCAAATCTGCAACAGTTTCTGCATTATATCACCGGTAGCTCATATATATTTACAGTCATTGAGGTATAATAGCAAAACACCCTGTCGGGTAGTGATTGGCCTAAAAAGGTTAGGACTACTGTCGTTGTTGGCGATAGACTAGTTTTGCCTTCTTTGTGGAGCCTTTTATTTAACCGCCTAGCCTTAATGACTCGGACCGATTCGTTTGGGCATCTAAGGTTTGTGACCAATTTTTCAAGGGTCCAATCTGTTGGGACATCCTTGACAACTCCCATCCTAGTAATATGGAAACGTGGGATGAAAGCATTATAGTTGTTTGTAAGTATGTCGGATTTCTTAAACCTATTGGCCGCATCGGCTGATAGAAATTCTATCGACACCTTATTCCGACCAATAGATTTAATTCCTCCTTGGACAATACCCGCAACATTATTTCTATGGAGAAATTGGGCGAATTTGAGTACCTTTAAGGTCTCTTGGGAGTCTTCATTGGAAACTTTACTGACTTGTAATATGTAAGGAGCTTGGTCTAATTCGCTATATTCTATTTTGGACTCATTGTCAAATTCAGGAAGAATGTACGTGTCTTGTAGAGAAATCGTAGGTGTTGAAGTCATTTTAGATGGGTGGCTACTGACTATATCCTCGGTTATTTCAGTACCTACTCGTTTTGTGGGTCCCTTAGGATTGGAAATTTGGGATTCATTAGATGAATTGTTTTGAGGGTATTGGGAAATTGAAATATCTAGACCGCCGTTTATGCCGCCGCCTCCATCTGGTGGCTCATCCGCCTCCACATCCATATTCTAAGTAAGACTTACCTATAGTACGTATAGCAAGGCACAAAACACAAATAGGAACAAACACAACACAAATATAATATTTTTTTCAAAAGGAAAAACAAAATACGCTTAAATACACGTGCGTCAACCAACTCTTGACAGCAGAATCAAACGATCATTTACCAGGTTATCAGTCATAGTGAGTAGTCAATATGTCAATGAGTCAATAATATAATCTGTTTAAATTATAAATATTATTAAGTTTATTTTGTGATGTAGGTAATTATTTGTATATGGACAACTTTATTTAGGTAAGTAACATTGACGTGTTTTAAGAGTAAAATGCCTTACCTACAAAATAAAAATAATTTGAATTTGAATCATTATTATTATAAATAATTTGTCCATACATTTTTATCTTTAAAATATGCTTTTGTTTTATAGTATGCTTTTCGCAAAAAAATACTTTTTACACATGCTTTGAATTTCTTCTCATTTAAATTTGTAATTCCCTCAGGAATTTTATTATAAAACCTAACACAAGCACCAATAAAGTAATTGGAAGTTTTTTTTAATCTAAATGTATGTACAGTAAGCTTATTTTCATTCCTTGTATTAAACTATGAATATCTCTATTTTTTGCAAACATTTCAATATTTTTTCGGACATACATAATGTTTTCATAAATGTATTGAGTAAAGTCATAATATTAATTTCTTTAAATAACTATCTCAAAGATGCCTTACTGTCTAAGTTATACAGTCTTGATCAACTAATTAGGGACACTCTTTGGTTAAACCGAACTGTGAATATATTTTTTATTTTCCAACGAGTCTAAACCATATTGAATATCTCTTACATGTAAGTATAATTAGTCATTTATGTGCCCGATTATACAAACAATAACAAGTTCTTAAACATTAAACCTCTTTACAGTACAGCTGATAGATAATCGTAGTGCTATTTGTTCAAATAATGCTGGCTGGCCATTTAATTAGGGACACTGAGATATTGCGTTCTATTTTCAAAATTTGAATCACTATATTTTTTACTTCTTCTTTTATTGTTTCGTGGTAGTTTTGGCGGCAATCCCGATATTGATTTTAAGTTTTGAAAAATATTTTGAAGAAAAATGGGTAAAAATAAAAGTTGCGATCCAACACTACGAAAATTGTACGACGTTTGTTGTCGAGCATGGTTGGCCATACCGAAGGATAGCAGAACATTTAAATTGTTCAAAAACTATGGTATACAATGCAGTGCAACATGTCAGACGCAACAACACAGATTTAAATGTGCCCAGAACAAAAAGATCAAAGAAAAACAACTCTGCAAGAAGATAGAATGATAACCAGGTTAGCTAAGAAAGATCCGTTTCTAGGTTCTATATTAATTAATCACGAAGTGCTTGGGACAGACGAAAGAGCTGGTGTGTCAGCGAGGACCGTTCGACGACGTCTGGTAGAAGCAGGGTTGTTCGGAAGAGTGGCTCGCAAAGTACCGTTGTTGAAGAAAGAACATAGAAATGCTCGTTTGGCGTTTGCACGTAAATATGTACATTGGACCTACGCCCAATGGCAACATGTATTATTTTCTAACGAGACCAAGGTTAATTTGATTTCTTCAGATGGAAGGCAATACATTCGGCGTCCAGTCCAAAGCGGAAATGAATCCAAAATTCACAAAAAAGCAGGTGAAACATGGCGGTGGAAACATTAAAATGTGGGGTTCATTTTCTGGACGTGGAGTGGGACCTGTGAGGAAAGTTCAGGGTAACTTAGACCAACATCAATACAAGACAATATTGGAGAAAGCGATGCTTCCCTATGCTGAGGAGCATCTCCCTATTATATGAACGTTTCAGCATGATAACGACTCGAAACATACCGCCCGTTCAGTCAAGTCGTTTCTAACCAGTCAGTCAGTATCGTTGCTAGATTGGCCAGCAAATAGCCCGGACTTTAACCCAATCTAGCACCTTTGGCACGAAATCAAGAAAAAAGTAGCCACTTATCGTACCACGACTTCAGATGAACTTAATGAAGCTTTTTGTGAGGCATGGGCAAACATTCCTGTCGAAACATGCCAGAAACTGATAATTTCTAAGCCATATCGGTGTCAAGCGGTTTTTACTAACAAAGGTTTTAGATTTTACACGTAGTAAAATGGAGCTGTTAAAGATATTATAATACTGCAGATTATTAGTTTTGTTTAACTCTATTTTTCATTATAGTTTACTGTCCTTAATTAAATGTCCAGCTACATAATTATACCTTAAAATTGAAAACATGTTCAACCTTTGATATTAAATACTTTTTTCTATTTATTTATTCTTTTATTTACAGCCATTTTAAGCATAATAATCGAAACAAATTATGCAAATAATAGTTACTGAGAAATCAATAGGGTTTTATATTTGTATATACATAACCCGTTATTTTCTTCACTATCGTGCATGTCCCTAATTAGTTGACCACGATTGTATATCGCTCGTATTGCTCTTTTTTGTAAGATGAAATCTATATTGATATCAGCTGCTCTTCCCCATATTAAAAGTTCATATGATAAATTACCATGAAAATTGGTATAGTAAACAAGTTTAGAAGTATAGACGTTGGTCAACTGGCGAATTTTTCTAACTGCGTATGCAGCTGAGCTAAGTTTTTTCGTTAATTTCAGTATATATTGACCCCAATAAAGTTTAGCATCGATGTTTAGGCCCAAAAATACAGTGTCATTAACAAATTTTAATGTTGCTTTATTTATTGTTATTTGGTCATGTCGATCGATAGGTCGTACATTTTGGGTCGTAATTTTAATACATTTGGTTTTTTTAGCGTTTAATACCAAATTATTCGCATTTAACCATCCTACCAGTAAAAGATTCAAAAGTTATTTATCTCGTTTGGAAATATGTGTTCATTTGAATGCGACATCAATTAGTTTTTAATTTAAGGTTTAGATTGATAGACTATTTGTACATTTTGTCAAAGAGACGCGCAACTTTTGCAACTTCTTCTGATTGGCACGCCTAATCTACCTCCACCACGTTGGTGTTACCTTTGTTGTGTACTTGTATAGAGGCACATTAGTGCTATTAAGTAAAGTAAATGTTAATTACGTCACGCCAAAATCGTTGTACAAATAGGCTGAGGTAAAACCAAAGTATCTAAGACTAGCCGAAGATACTTCCCATAATGTGACAGGTAGGAAAAATCCGTATAACCAACCGAACACCTATCTAATCCGGGATAACGTGGTTTTTAAAAATTTAAAAATCAATTTTTTGACTTGTCAGACCCAGAAATTGAACCCGTGAACGAGGACACGATAGTCAACTCCAACATCAAGCTACTAAATCTCAGAGCAATAATTAGTCTGCTATTCATGCTAATATTTGTTGTTTGATAGACGGTAGAGTAGCCAGCAAACTAACTCATTTCTATATGGTAAAAGACAACAAGCAAGCAAGCAAGCAAGCAAGACTAACAAGCAGCGGTTTTCCTAATAAGTAAGAGTATATAAAATCGTGGCCTATAGACATACATGTTATAGGTACATCGCTATTCTGTGGCCAGAGTGTTACATAATGTGCAAGTGTATCGGCCACCTGGCCCTCCGAACTGGACAACAGAGTCATTATTGTGAAAGGAATAGATAAGGCGTTTCACCCTTTTTTTAAGTTAAAATGTAAAATAAATGCTAAGATTAAAATGTTCAAAAACCTCTGATGAAATCTATAATACGTAATGTGTCTTAGAATCATCTCGATCACGTCAGCTTTGAAACACAGAAATTAGACTAGACACACAGATATACAGGCTTGTCAAAGTTATGATAAAATAAAAAGAGACAACAACCTTATACGAAAAACCACCCCGACAACGTCAGCTTTGGAATCTGTCCATTTGTTTAGAAGTTACTCGTATAATGTCACAGACACATACAGGAGAAGAGAGACAGGCATTTCAAACTTATATACGGACCCTGTCTTTCCGTCGTGGTTAAACAAAACCGCTATTTTTCCGCCTTTGGCTAAAAATACATTTGTGGAGAAATCTCGTTTTATACGATATGTATGTAAGTATTATTATAACAAGGAACAAGAATGCTAATGGCAAATTTTACTAAAACGAATGTTATTTTTCTTCTATTGAAAATAGTTGTAAAAATAGTTTGTAAGTTATGATTTTCTAAAATGAAAAAGCAACGTTATTACATTTTCTTAGAAAAATATTTGAAATTTCCAGAACTACAGAATTAAATATACCTTTTCATGCAGTTTTCTTATTTTTTTGTGATATTGGAAGGCAAATAAGCAGACGGATTTCCTGATGATAAAAAATTCATGTCACCTATAGACACCAAAGGCGATATGGTGCGTTGCCAACCTGAGTCCGGGGTGTTACGCCTCGAGCAAAAGTAAGTTTACCGTACCTTATCCTCCGAACCAGAAGACGTCAACGACAATCATTGACGTTATGGCGACAGGAATAGCTAAGACGGTGGTAACAATCCGGACTAGTCCCTGCGAAACTCTACCACCTAGTCATATGTCACGGTGTTACGGTTGCTTGCCTTTTAGGAGCTAGTCTATTCTGCAAAGGAGCCCGGACCAACACGGGGATAAGTTATATCAAAATCGGGTGGATTCTATACGAGGGTAGTGATCAAGAGTCTCCTAAACTGAAATTTGAAGTGAAATGTGCGAGAAGCTAGACAGTAGGAATTATGACAATTGGCACTCGATGCCTTCTGAGGGACTTGGTGTGAAGGTGTGTATATTTCTTAATGTAACTTTTCTCTTAGACATGACACATTAGAATGCATTTCTGTACTGAATCTGACAATTTCTCAATTACATGCGTATTCATAAACAGATTCAAAGACTTTTCATCGTCGGCACTACTACAGAACTACATGGTATACACACTTTTTTTTAAATAAATTATTGTACTTTTAACAATCATAATATTTGTTTTACTACTGTTAAACACTGCTCACCAAATAACATACAAGAGTTTATTTTAAAAATAGGGTGTTCGCAGATAAGAAAATATGAGCTACCCAACTTGCGAACGTACATACAAATACAAAACACACAACTTTGACATCCACTACGGTAATAAAATAAACTTTAGTAGTCGGAATGTAATTTATATTTCTTTCATAAAATTCTATCAAAGTTAATTAAATATATATTTTAATGAAATCGTTTCTAGAAACGTACTCCTGTTAACTGAGTAATATTATCGGTAAACTTCACCGTTATTTTTTCATATTAATTTCAAACTCCGGGTAATTAAATAAAGGTAAGAGATAGAAATTCGCCGAAGTATTTAAACAATGTTTGAAGTAAGCTCAATCATATTAGAGCACCTCTATTAAATTTAAAATTAGATTCGTAACATAAAAGAGATGTCGCTTTTAGTCTAATTAGTTTAGGCTAATTATAGTTGCACTTTAAAGAAATATTGATAGAACAATTTTGAAAGCTTTATTAGTTTTTAGGTGATAATACACAAAAAGCAAACGAGATCCTTTTAGTTGGTTTAGAACCTATTTATTTGGGTTTGCAATCCCTCATTTTGCGTTTACGCATGTTTATAAGAGAGAGCTGTGAAATAGAATATGTAAATAGGGTAATAAAAATTAAATACTAGTCCCTTGTTCGAATAACAATCTAAAAACTACAATTTATATCTATCTGTGCTCTTTCAGTGACTTATTAAGAAACTTAGACTAAATTAAGAGTTAAGTTATGTTAGTATAGTCTTATTCACAGTTTAATAAAGAATAAAATACCAGGTTGATCCCTCGAGTATTGTAGCCCATGATTATATTATGTAATATTATAATATGTAATTATATTATATAAGACGTCAGTTAATAAAATGTCAGATAAAATAAATAAGTTATATTTGTTTTTAAGCTAGTATTTTCAGAACAAACAATTTAATACACGACTGTAGACGATGTTTTATATTTTTCGTTTAAGGAAAAAATATAAATTTTCTGGACATTGGACACACGCGAACGAGCTACGTAGGTACAACTGATCATAGAAGTAGCATGGTTTTTCGAAGTTCACTTCGGCTACCTTTAATGTTTGTCCTTGCCCTTTGTTAATGGTCATAGCGAAACAAAGCCAAATCGGAAATTGTAGCCTTTTGAATTGGAATGGAAGATCTGTGGGGATTAGCGGATTACGTGGAATCATCACATTTCACCATTTACTACGGTGGTAAAGTATCGTTTCATTACATACGAGTAATTCCCGGCATTTGATTATTCCCCCGTGTTGGTCCGGGCCCCTTTGCAGAATATTAATACTACCTCATTAGTTCTGTTGTTATTGTTTCATTTATTTTGAATTTTCTAATATTTTCTTAACTGTGCATTTCATTGACCAACATTTAATTATTAATTAAGAAGTTAGTGTTTGTTTATTTTATTTAATAGTCTAGTTTCGGTCTAGTTGAGTAAACATTGATTGATTGGTCTAATTGTAATTTGTGAATTACTTAATAAAGAAATGATTCGCTTTTACAAATAAATCACAATTTTTTATTACCATCTCTAAATCAACTTCTGTATAAGTCAGTCAATATAAACTTTCAATATTGAAATTTTGAAATAATTATTAAGAGTTAAAATAATTACTAAGAGAGTATAAAGCTTCGGCTTCGGCTTCTGCCGAAGGTTGTGGCGATCGTTGAATAATCGGCTTCGGCTTCGGCCACAAATAGACCTTCGGTCGGACACTAATGTAAATTTTTCTAATAATAATAACGTTACCCGGGATTGAATATGTGCCCGGTTGAGTATACGCTAGCTCTTGCTGTAAATTTACTATACTTCTTTTTCATTTATTTTTATATGTGACAAGTCAGCAAAGAAGCACACGAGACTCATGATGTTAGGAGAGATAAAGTAAGGAGATGATTAAATACAGACATACCGGTAAAACAACATTCAATTAAAATTCGTTTTAACATCGGCTGTTACTACCTTAATACAACATTAAACATTAATTAAATCTAAATTAACTACTTCTAAATGGAAATGCGTTGATATTCCCACAATTCCGGAAAACTCAGAACATGCAATAATGTTTATCACAATTCAAATAGTCCCAAACAATAGAAAGTGCGAATGCTGATAGGGACAAACTGCATCAATTTTGTCCTCATTTTTCATAGGGTATTAATATAGAATAGAATGGAATATATTTTTATTCAAAATGAGTACAGTTGTACATTTTTTGAACGTCTTAAAACTGTGTAAATTGTTAAACTGTATTTAATATTTGCTACATTTTAAAACACTATTTAAAAAAATATAATAACTAAAAATAAAGACAATAATCATAAAACTTTTATATTACATACAGTTAGCAATATATTTATCATCCCTTATCAATCATTATTATTATAAAGAATTTGTCCATACATTTTTATCTTTAAAATATTATTTTGTTTTATAGTATGATTTTCGCAAAAAAATACTTTTTTTACATGCTTTGAATTTCTTCTAATTTAAATTTGTAATTTCCTCAGGAATTTTATTATAAAACCTAACACAAGCACCAATAAAGTAATTGGAAGTTTTTTTTAATCTAAATTTATGTACAGTAAGCTTATTTTTATTCCTTGTATTAAACTATGAATATCTCTATTTTTTGCAAACATTTCAATACTTTTTCGGACATACATAATGTTTTCATGAATGTATTGAGTAAAGTCATAATATTAATTTCTTTAAATAACTATCTCAAAGATGCCTTACTGTCTAAGTTATACAGTCGTGATCAACTAATTAGGGACACTCTTTGGTTAAACCGAACTGTGAATTTATTTTTTTATTTTCCAACGAGTCTAAACCATATTCCATATCTCTTACATGTAAGTATAATTAGTCATTTATGTGCCCGATTATACAAACAACTTCTTACACATTAAACCTCTTTACAGTACAGCTGATAGATAATCGTAGTGCTATTTGTTCAAATAATGCTGGCTGGCCATTTAATTAGGGACACTGAGATATTGCGTTCTATTTTCAAAATTTGAATCTCAATACTTTTTTACTTCTTCTTTTATTGTTTCGTGGTAGTTTTGGCAGCAATCCCGATATTTATTTTAAGTTTTGAAAAATATTTTGAAGAAAAATGGGTAAAAATAAAAGTTGCGATCCAACACTACGAAAATTGTACGACGTTTATTGTCGAGCATGGTTGGCCATACCGAAGGATAGCAGAACATTTAAATTGTTCAAAAACTATAGTATACAATGCAGTGCAACATGTCAGACGCAATAACACAGATTTAAATGTGCCCAGAATAAAAAGATCAAGAAAAACAACTCCGCAAGAAGATAGAATGATAACCAGGTTAGCTAAGAAAGATCCGTTTCTAGGTTCTATATTAATTAATCACGAAGTGTTTGGAACAGACGAAAGAGCTGGTGTGTCAGCGAGGACCGTTCGACGACGTCTAGTAGAAGCAGGGTTGTTCGGAAAAACTGCCTTATTCATAAAAAAATAGTTAAATAACCTCCTAAACATTGCTTAACTAATCATTTGATTAAGCCTTAAACATAGCTTAAAAATTTGTTATTCATAAAGTACATTTTGACAATGCTTAGTTAAATACTGTAGAACTTGGTAGGTTTTGGTAGAAATGTGGCTTTATGCGTATTTCTTTTGCAAAAAGTGAGTTAAGTAATTGTCAATTGTCATCCGTTCTCAACATCGTTGTTTCTGAATACGGTGTCGGACATCTATAGCCTCTTGCTAAAGAGTATTTATATTCCTTGTCTATAACTATCTACCTGGCAACTGCTGTGCTGGGCATTGGCTGGGCCTGGGCTATGAAACTTGTTGCCGTTTTTTAAAAAATGTGAGGCCGAAGTTCAGTACTACTCGTATTGTACTACAATAAAATTAAATTTA
>NJDC01000966.1:12011-32370 GCA_002245475.1 Calephelis virginiensis
ACATCCCGACCTCAGGTTGGCAATCTACTTTTTTGCCTTCCTATATCATAAAAAAAAATTGAATTTCGAATTTGAACATAATATTTTAATTGAGTGAGTGTATTTGTGAATTTAGAAGTGAATTTGAGTTTTAGAAACGTTCTTTATCTGAAAGAGCGTAAGTACCCGATTACGCAACCCGAGGGAAATTGACAAAAATACTTACCGTCTAAACATGGACTAAAGTAGGAATAAAGTAAAAGTTGTTGTTATAGTCTGTAGAACATTGTAATAGAGACTATAATACGAAGTTGAACCTAGGTGTACTTCACTCCGTGTTATTAAAAAGACGGTTAATGTTTGTGTAGGTTTATTAATTATAATCGAAGTCGGTCATTAGTTGTTTTTTTGCAGTGTTACTGCGATTAAATTATTATTTTCGTATTAAAAGTGACATTAAATGTAAAAAATACAAATCGCCAATGATTAATTAATATTTTGTAGTTAGAATAATTATTTTTTTTATTTTCATTTAAAAAAATTGCATTATCTGGCATTTCCAGTTTAAATAATGGCAATATATAATTACGGTAAATTTATCTTTTTAAACATCTAAACATTGAAAACCACAATAGGGTAGAATAGTTTGGTATATTTAAATATTTTTTAACAACTGCTTAATATAAATATTCCGTTTATAAATTTCATTTTTCGGAGAAGGTGCAGAGGTCATCTAGTACAAAATATCTATTATATATAAATCTCGTGTCACAATGTTTGTCCTCAATGGACTCCTAAATCACTTAACCGATTATAATAAAATTCGCACACCATGTGCAGTTCGATCCAACTTGAGAGATAGGATAGCTTACATCTCAATGTATCGCGGGCGAAGCCACGGGTAACAGCTAGTTTTTCATATATTATATTTTTAAGAGTCTTATCTGATTTAAAATATAATCTCCTTGTCTGATAACTTCACCAATTAAAATGAATACAGGCACTATAAAAAGTAAAGAGTGTACGAAGCGCACTTTGTAGTTTAACAAAATATCACTGACTAAAAACTTGTAGCAAATTGTAGGGTATTTTTACTTAAAGCTAGCACTTAACGTACTTAGTGTTTGCAAAGTTTCTACGAAGGTTCCAAGTTTTTTTGTTAAAATTAGATTACAATTAGGATTTTGAAGCTCATAGTCTTTTAATTAAAATACTACGCTTGTTTAAGTGATCCAGACAAAAAACTAAAGCGTACGTTGAATTTATCAAAAATCTAAAAATGTTGAAAAATTATCACCACATCAAAGACTAACTTATAAGTACATTTTTAGCATTTAAAACGCGTAGACGAAATCACCGATTTTAATGCAGGATTTTTTTATTTTAAAGCTAACACACTCGAGATTTTTCCTATCTACATTACTGATATTACTTGTCGTGTGTTGTTGAAAGTTTTTAGTTTAGTTTAGTTTAGTTTGTTAATTTGCTCAATCATAGTCAAACTGCAAAATCCGACTTCCATTTCATAGAAAGATCTTTATACTATCTAGGCATTATGTAGGGGAAACCCAGGTAAAATGGATACCCCGATATATCTAATAGTTTAATTAATATTAAGGATATCTGTTACTACATTATGTAAGTTCATTAAATGAAGCCTGATTATAACAAAAAAGTATCTTCACGCCCAAATCCCCGAATTTCCACATTTACCCACGTCCACCCTTATTTATATATTAATTATGAGAAGACAAACTTACTAAACGTAATCGATTAAGTCATCCCTTCTTTTACAATTTGCAATAATTAACATTCCTTCCTTTTGTTGAAATGAGTTTTTTTAATTTTTCTAATAAAAAAAACTTTCTCCAGGATTGGCTATGTGACCGGTAGGTTTGACACCTATCATATTATGGGACTTACACCCGTATTCAAGAACCTTACTTGGCTAAGTAATGAAAAAACACTGCGCGAAGTACGACTTTTAATTAAGCGTTTCTTACGTCAATCCATCCAATTTATAAACAATACTTAGTTCAATATCATTTCTAATTATTGTTTATAAATTGGACGGCTTGACGGAAGAAACATTTAGCTAAATGTCGTACTTCGCAGAGCATTTTTTCGTTACTGAACAAAGTGAGCTTCTTGAATACGGGTGTTAGTGTGTTCGGCTAGTCCTACATCTTCGTTCCATAGGGGCGTCAAGATAAAGTAATAAGTACCAAGCTTGATCACGTTAACGTATATCGGTAGTAATTAATTCTGACAGAAATTTTGATGGGTTTTTCTTTTATTTAATTTCGTTTTTAACCATTTCCTCTTAACTTCTATTTTTTTATATTATTTAATTACATAACATACATACATATCTTCAAGCTAAGTCCCTTACGAGGAAGGCAGAGAGTATCGTGTTCCAACCTACGGTCTTTTCAGACCTGCCATGCTTCCTCCACAGTCCACAATCATTAACATTTTCATAAAAAAAAGTCGGTTGCGGAGACTCTTGACACCACCTTCGGATAATATCCGAGTGATCTGATCGTGGAATGTTAACTTAGGTCTCCGCGGGTACCTACATCCATCCACATTCGCATTATATATCTGCTTTGTCAATCTTTCTACATGTACGAACCATCTGAGCATTCCCTTTCTCATTTTAACACCAACACTTTCTTTTAATCAAACTCTTTCTCGAATATCACTGTTACGAAGGCGCTCAGCGAACGCAACACCACTGATTTTCCGTAGCGCTCTCGTTTCAACCGCATTTTATCCCTCACTCAAGCTTTTTCCGACAAAAGCAACTAATTGTATAACATATTTTACAACGTTTTGTGATTAATCACTTCTGCTAATGGGTTTCTTTTATATTATTATTGGGTCTACAATTTTACATAACAAGTGTTCGCTCGAGTATGGACGCCCATTTCAACCACAACATGCAATGTATAGTCCGGTGAAGTTGCAGTAATCTCGCGGTTAGCAATATATTAGCCATTTAAAAAAAACACATGTGATTCCACATTCTTGCCAAAAACGACGTTCACACATATGATATTGTATCATAATAGCGCATCGTCAACGCGGGTTATTAGATGATTAGTACTTATTTAACTCGCACGAAATGTGCGAATCAACCATTATTAAAATATATTTTTTTCTGCAGGCGTTTCGCACGAATTGAATTTGCAAATCGACAATCCTGATTTTGGCACATATTTTATTTTAGACCACAAAAACTAAAAAGTAAAGTCACTATAAAAATCACATGTTCAACCGCTTCAGAAATAATTAAAAATTAAAAATGAGCTGAAAAGCGGGCCTGAGCGCAACATTTTATAGATATCCCCTTTGATGATTGGGGAAAAACCGCCTTGGGATGAATTGCAAAGTATCATGTATTAAATGACACAGACGTATCATGATACTTTATCAAAACGCATCTACACTACGATCATTATGTCGATCATGATACACGTATTCAATACGATACTTATCAGATACATGGTATATAGCAATGGGAGTATATCAAGTCACGAAGTGTAACATGGTAGCGTATGATTTACGTCTACACCAGTAAACATCACATACGTTTATGCTAAGCATCAGAGATCTGTTACACTAGTCCCACAATGTGATAGGTGGTAAGGCTATCGCGAATCGGGTAGATATCCAATTTGGGGCAACGTTATTTATAAAAAAAATGAAAATACACATTTCCAATTTTTTACAAGCTGAAAATTCGTCCTTTTTTATAATAAATGTAGTACATCTAAGTAACCCGACTTTATTTAATATATGAGGATACATGGAGATAATCATCCTCAGTTTTAGAAACCCAAAAGTTTGGTTCATTTATACTAACGACACCATTATACTTGATCTGTGTTTCAAAATTTTGCAAGTAGTATTCACTTGCCAATCATTCATGATATGACCAGACGTTTTAGCTGAAATGGGATTTTTTTGAATGAACAATTTATATGATTTATTTTTAACACTTTTTCTCCTACATTGGGATTTGTAAAAAACCACAAAGGTACCGATAGTATTGTAAAATACTAATACTATACTTCACTACATCGTATAAAACAAAGTCGGTTCCTCTATCCCTATGTCCTTTTGTGTGCTTAAATCTTTAAAACTACGAAACGGATTTTGATGTGGTTGTTTTAACAGATAAAGTAATTGAAGAGGGAGGTTTAAATTATGTATATTTCATAACCGTGCGAAGCCGGGCGGGCCGCTAGTTTATTATAAAACGCTAGTTCTGTATGCAATAACTTTACAGAAGGTTGGATGTGAAGTTTAACATTATTCGCGTAGCCGTCTACACGTCGTAGTTCTACTTTCAGTACTTGTCAAACTTGAAATCTACGTTTTGAATGCAAAGTTTCAAATTACTTTTGCCCATTGACAAGTTTTTATACTAGTTATTGCGCCTGGCTCTGTTTTTACAGAATTCCCATGAAACATATTTTTTTATTATATCAATTCTACTAGTACTTCACTATAACTACTAAATAAGTAGAATTTTAGGACTGTCCTAGCAAATGTAGAAAGTTTGGATGTAATATCTACATCATCAAATTATTTTAAACTTTCCGCCCACAGCCTTGTTTGAGCTGCTTTATTTCTGAAATAATTACTCTTAAAATTTTAATATAATGTAAAAAATTATGAATCTTGTTATATGGAATGTTTATATCAAAGAATCAATAAAGAGTAATTTAAAGTTTTCCACGAAACTTTGCAAAGATCAAACAATATTTTTAATATTTCTGTCATCCTTTTACACCCTCTTAGAGGTTAAAAACCCTGGAACCTGGCCCTCCGTCATTATTTATTATTAAAAATGTAAGTGCGAAATATGAAGCAAATTGATAAAAGGAATAAAAAAGTTTCATACAAACTTCATCGCCCTTTCCAACGAGTTTTTCGATTTTTTTTTGGTATCGCAATCAAAATAGCTGACCTCTCGATCGCTATCCAACGTGAAGCTGGCCTCTGACTCTTAAGCATTTTTTTCACCAGCTAAATCAGTCTTCAAACCGGAACACAACGATTGCCAGCATAAGAAACAGTACAAAATTATAAAACAAAATAAGTGTATGAGGTACTATTACGGGTAAAATATTTTTAGATTTTCTTGTTTTCTACCTGTTTTTGTTGGAATAATTCAATTAGTATTAAGGGCTTGCCAATCTAAAATTCTGGTTTATAGGTTAGGGTAACTGGTATCCGCATAGGTCCAAGGCTTTTATGTACAATAAACCTGACTACCTTCATACCAGGCAGGTTATAAGAAACGAGCATAGGTTAAATCAATAAGACCACTGGTGGTAGAGTGCTCTGTAGAAAATTATTTGGAGGCATCTCCAGCCTTTCTAATACCATGTCATGTTCCAGTCTGAAGAGTAGGGTGACCAGTAGACTTGCACATTAGGCCTTGCAGCTACGAGAGTGACATAGCTATTATAAATTTTTCTCTGTGTTGGTCCGGGCTTCTTTGCAGAATAGACCATCTGCCTTCCTGCCAGGCAGCTAGTAAAAGGCGATTATAAGCTTATCATCACTAACATCGTGACATCTGACTAGTGGTAGAGTTTCACAGCGACTCACCCGGATTGGTACCACCGCCCTACCTATTCCTGCCGCCATTATGTCATTACATGTTTCGGTTCGGAGGGTAGGGTAGCTAACATCCTGGCCTCAGCACCATTTGCAACTTGGCAACGCACCTTTGGTGTCTATAGGGGGCATGAATTTCTTACCATCAGGAAATTCGTCTGCATGTTTGCCTTCCAATATCATAGAAAAATATATTGTTTCTATAGGCCACGGTGGTCTTTTACCATTAGGTGATTGTCCGCTTTCTTATCTTATAAGAAACCATTTAACTCCCAACCCCTAGATGGTAAAGCAATTACCTCTGTGGATATGACAAATACGTATGTTTCGTGAATTTTGTGATTTAAATCTGTCTCTGTATAACAAGAGCAAAGAGCGTTAAAGCGAAAACGCGACATACCTACCTTTTTGAGGAGAGCCATACAACCGAAAGCGATATTATTATAAAAGTATATTCAAGCCCATATCCCGAAAAGGCTACACATTTTGTTGTTGTTTTTTTATTTCTTTATTTATAGGCTTTAGTCGTCAAACGACTATGTCGGCCTTATGCGTAATATCTTTTTTGTTGTTCGACCCGAGGATCGAACAATGGACCTTGACGGCCACGTCGGACTTAAGTCGGAGGCCGGACCACTAGACCTCAGAGGCAATTATAAAACTTTCCTAATTTCAGCTCTAGTTCAACTTTTCGTATAAATGATCAAAGCTTTATAGGAACAATAGTACTACCTATCACATCTGTATCACGTTTCCAAACAAAGAAAAAGGTTAGCAAACTTCTATAACTTCTAAAATAATGAACTAGCTAACTAACTTCAGTGGAAAGAGTTTCGTTCGCAATTATTTGTGTTTATTTTATTTCAAAGCAAACTTTATATGAGAAAAAGTTGTTTCATGATGCGTCATTGTTTCATTTGTAGAACTTGGAGATTTGTTCTACTAGCTCATTCTTTTCTTGTTCTATTATGGCACAATGCTGGAAAATTCTGTCACATATTCTCGTTCACACTTAAATGGACCCTGGTACATAAGAAAAGATGACCTCCATTGGGACTTCAAAGTGGAGTTTGTCAGTGACGTTTAAAAAAAAGTGCGGAAGCTCATCATCATAGACTTCACCATCATGTGGACAAAGCAATCCAGCTCCTTGATATCACAGATACAACGAGGAGGCTGAATAGGACGAGCCATATTACCTAGTTTAGTATTGTGAAGATTCAGATAGTGCTAGTGCCAAAATCAAGTGACAGTTTTTTAAGTTCCAGATACTAATGGAACTGAAGTTTAGAGACACTAATTAAAAGTTGATCGACTTATACTTAGAGACTATAGATTAGAAGACTAAGAGAAATTAGAATTACTCAATAGTCTATAGACTAGATTGTAATGTCGAAGAAGATACTCAGTTGAGCTTCTTTTAGAGAATAAAAAAAAGATTCTCGTTCTTACCACCAACTCTATCCACAAGAAACAAAGAAGTAAGACCATAACCCTGGTCCTGTGTCCAGAGCGCATGCACAGGCAATTAGCGGCCAATGTTAATAGCTGCCCATAAGAATAGGCCTTAAGATTCGGTTGCTGAGATATCAAGGTATTTTTGTAAACTATTGAAAATAACAGCGGGTACCTGGCAACTGGATCTAAAATAGCACGATCTTACCTTAGATAGGTTATTAATATTGACCGTAGTACAATGAAATGTCAACAACTTTCCTGGGCTAAAATTTTTGATTCTGTTTCAGTTACATGAAGTCCCAGGTTCGATTGCTGGATTGGGCAAATCGGAATATACATCTCAATTATGTTACTAAAAAACAAAGGTACTCCGAACGAAGGTAATGTGGGCGTGTATTAAACATTTTTAACTTTAGTGTTATACAATGAGTTAATGGTTACTCATAACATTACAACTAAAAATGATCAATAAAGGCCCATAATACCTACATAATATATTATAATGTAGCATATTACAAAAAACCATCTCGAACACGTCAACTTTTAAACAAAAATGCGCATCGAATTCGACCCATCCGTTCAAAAGATATGTTGCGACAAACGCACATATACACAAACACAAATACACCAGAGAGAAACATCTCAAACGTATTACACCCTCATATTTCTGTCGTTGGTTAAATATGGGATAGTTTGAATTCTAAACACAATATCTCTTGTAAATAAAAAAAAATCCCCGTGTTGGTCCGGACTCCTTTGCAGAATAGACCATCTGCCTTCCGGCAGGTAGCTCGTAAAAGGCGAGCATATGCTTACAATCGGTAACACCGTGACATCCTACTAGGTGGCAGAGCTTAGGTGGTAGACTCGCCCGGATTACCACCGCCTTACCTATTCCTGCCGCTATAATGTCCAATGCTGGCCGTTGACGTGTTCCAGTTTGGAGGGTAAGGTAGCCGGTACTTTTGCTCAAGGGCTAACACCCCGGCCTCAGGTTGGCAACGCACCATTACCACCTTTGGTGTCTTTAGGCGGTGTGAATTTCTTACCGGAAATCCGTCTGCTTGTTTGCCTTCCATTATCATAAAAAAAAAATCCATAATAAAATCAAATAATTGAAGACAAAAATTAACTCCCAAAGAAAAAGATGAAAGTTTGTATGAAAATCTGTTATACACTGACAAAATCTGGAGTAAACAGCTACCTAGTCAATAGTAGAAATGCGAAAGTCTGTCTGTTACACTTTCATAGATAACCAGAAGGAAACACAACCGATTTTGATAAATATGCTTATAATTTATTTAAGTATTTCTATGTATTAGAGTCGTTGAATAACACACATAACACAATCATATAATTTGCTTACATTGGGGTTAGATTCAATTTGTGTAACTCGTCTAAGGATATTTATTTATTATTTAATTAAATACCCGAGTTCAAATATGGGCTATTTTTTCAAATGCAACTCCAAAAGTAAAGCAGTAAGAAAGATGACAGTTTATATAAAAAAAAATCAATTCTATGCTCATGAAGTTGCAGGTAAAAAGTTATTCACATTTATCTTTTCAAGCAAAATGTTCAACACTTCATTTTATTAATAGACAAAGTTTCGTTAACCTCAAAATCCTTTTTACCCTGAAGGGTTCATGGCACAGACGTAAAAGTCCTTTGAGGGAAATGCATATAAATACATATTACGCGGGACACGAATAAACCATAAAACACTTTACAGTGATTTCCACTTTTATGGTACAGAGTTAATCATTTGCATTTTACAACTGGTGTTTATTACTAGTCCATTATGTTTAAATTAACCATGCTTTCATCCACGTGTAATAAATCACTTTTCAACTGACTTTCACTTTTCAACAAAGAGAGCGTTCGTATTTCGAGTGTATTTTTGAAGTGAAAATTTCTTTAGCGGCGTTGCGCACTTTTTTTGGAATTTGTAAAAACTTCTAAACTCGCGTCAGATCGTCGTTGTAAGACGGCGCAGGGCGCTTGCGCGAATTTTTCGTGTTTCATGATTGTGTATGATAGTACAATAAATGAATATTGTATTCTAGAATAGAATTTTTTTTTCACATTCACCTTACAAGAGGCACTTGTGACGAGTCTATATAATACTAAAACTACCACCGGATCGGAACGCGGCCACACACTGAGAAGATCCGGTAAAAAACTCAGCGGGCAGTTCAACCACATAAATGGTAGTACTTTCATACTGATAATTAAAGCAATTAGTGCAAAATTATTCCGTAACTATTTCAAAATATCAAAAAATGCACAACGTTAATATTCAAGTTTTCACTTCTGCCGGCACTCCCTGAGTGCAACCCGTTGTTTTTTTATATGGATGGTCAGCGAACAAACACACGGGTCTCCCGATAGTAAGAGACCGACAAGTTAAGTGTTGTAAATAAAATCGATTTTACTTGATTTTTTATATACTGATGAGACATATTCAAACGAACTCCATTTTAATTGTAGATTTAAAACATGTGAATGTTGATTTCCGTAGCATAACGACAAATCTAAAATTACGGTAATTTTTGTTTTCATATACCTATAGGTACTAGGTGGTAGTTTCGTAGCATCTCGCCCGGATTGGTACCACCGCTTTACCTATTCCTGCGTCCATAGCTTGAGTGCTTGCCATTAACGTATTCCGGTTCGGAGGATAAAGTAGCCGGTAAACTTACTTTTTGCTCGCGGTCTAACATCCCGGCCTCAGGTTGGCAACGCACCATTACTACCTTTGGTGTCTCTAAGCGGCATGATTTTTTTGCGATCAGGAAATCCATCTGCTTGTTCGTCTTCCAATATCATAAAATAAAAAACTTCATGGCAAGTCCCCCTGCAGGGAAGGCACAGAGTATCGAGTGCCAAGTGAATAAACTTTGCCGGGTCGGCTAGTATCCAATAAGAAATCGTTTAGGCTTAATTTGATGGTAAGATAGAAACTGTCAATACTACATGTTCTAAATAATCTACCGACGATGGCCAGTCCCAAATTAATCAGTCGTAGAGCAATCTGACGTCCAATCTTCAATTGAAGAAAACCAGGACACTACATTTATTTTAGATTCTATTTTTCCTTTTTAGTATCTTCACGTCCATATCCCCGAAGAGATAGGCAGAAGCACAATCAAAGCACCCACGACTACCTGAAGACACTAAGTTCCACAATGTGATAGGTGGCAAGCCTATCGCCAACCGGGCACATATCCAATCCCGAGCAACATTTTTTTTATTAGAAAATTAGAAAAACCAAATTTTTTTTTGTTGCCCGACCCAGGAATCAAACCCGGGACCTCATCCAGTCAAGTCAAACACCTGAACCGCTAGACCAAAGAGGCGATTTTTTCTTTTTAACATGTGATAAAACAGCAAACAATCACAAAAAACTTGTTGAAGTGGTCCTTATCTTCGTCATGAAAAGTAGTTATCCTCCTAAACTCAGACCTTTTGAATATGTACCCTAAATTTCATATGAATCAGACAAACCGTTTAGGACCCCGTATTGGCCCGGGCTCCTTCGTAGAATAGACCATCTGCCTTTCTTGCCAGGCAGCTCGTAAAAGGCGAGCATAGGCTCGACGTCACTAACACCGTGACATCTGACTAGGTAGAGTTTAGCAGTGACTCGCCCGGATTGGTACCACCGCCTTACCTATTCCTGCCGCCATAATGTCATGACGTGTTCCGGTTCGGATGGTAAAGTAGCCGGTAAACTTACTTTTGCTCAAGGCATCCCGGCATCAGGTTGGCAACGCACCATTACCACCTTTGGTGTCTCTAGGCGGTGTGAATTTCTTACCATCAGGAAATCCGTCTGCTTGTTTGCCTTCTCATATCATAAAAAAAAGGACGGTTTTCTTACTTACTTATCATGTCACAGACCATTTTTGACTATTTTTTCTGTCTCGAATTGATAAACTTCCTTTCGAAAAAGAAATGATTAAATCGGGACTTGCTTATGAAATTGAAGTCTGTATATTGCACAAACACTGTGACACGACAATTTTTAACTGTTTTTTCTGTCTCGGAATTATTAACTACTAGCTGCTACCTGCGGCTTCGCCCGCGTTTTCACAGAAACCCGGTGTGCGATCGGGATTAAAAATAGCCTATATGTTAATCCAGGTCACAATCTATCTGTCTTCCAAATTTCAGACAAATCCGTTCAGCCATTCGAGCGTGAAAGAGTAACAAACATCCATACATCCATACTTACAAACTTTCGCATTTATAATATTAATATTAATAGGATAGGATTTTTCGAAAAAGGAATGATTAAATCGTTAATTGATACTGAAACTGAAGTCGATTTGTTGCACAAACACTGTGACACGTCAATTTTTAACTGATTCCAAAAAGAATAACGTTACCTTTTAGACTGTTTTTTTTGTTTGATTGCTAAGCGACTACGCGACGACTAACGCACATTTTGATTACGAGGTGGTCGCAGGTAATTTAAACAACGGCTGACTAGATCTGATAACAAGAGGCAATCGTAGGCTATAGTTATAGGTGCATCGCTGTCTTGTGTCCAGGATGTCAGACATATTCTGTAAGTCTACCGGCTACTCTACCCGCTGAACCGGAACGTGACAGGAAATAGGAACACGCAAAACGGTGGATCCCCACCAAGGCAAATTTAATTTTTTTACTTTTTTTGCCTTTTAGATACCGCGGTAGGTACTTACTTTTTCTTAGCACAAACACGTAATGCCGCTAATAAATGAGGCTTAGGTTCGATGTCAAGGCAAGCATTTGAGTGATGAATATTGACTTCTAATTGTGTTTGCAATAAAAAAATACAGCCAAGTGCACAACTGACTTACTAGATATATTGCCTTATCCTTCCTTAGCCTTTTTTCTAAAAATAAAACCCAGAGGTTTAAGTGAGATTCCCTTAACTGATTAAACTTGAAGCTTTACACTTTAGGCAGTTTTCGAACTGAAACATCAATATCGCAGATGGAAACTTTTAGGATTCGAATACTTACGCTTCGATAGTTGAGGTCAAACATAAGTAAGATAAGTAGTTATTTAGCAGATAAAAAATATACTAACCAGCTTTTTATATGACATGTCTCAATGACTGACATTTTACACAGTTTTTGACATAGAAATAGGATTAGAGGTCAATGCTTTTTGACAGTGTATCGCCCTGATTTTGATCCTGTGGTAGTTGTACCGCTTGTGTGGTAAAGATGGATAACGTTTTATTCTCTGCTCTGATTCTGATCCTAAAATAACCACGGTATATGAAAAAGACAAAGAGGAACGAATCATGACGACGCGGACGTCAAGGAATGAAACGAGAAAAATTCACGTCTTCTCAGTTTCTTTTATTTTCGTGAATGGCCCCAAACCAATCCAGTGACAGATTTATTAATAATTATAAAATCATTACAATAATCGCTTAAAGGATAACGCACACTTTTGACGAACAGCGCCATAACCCGGCTAGATCACTTTCATACATTTTGTACCTATTTTTTTTATGTGATTGATCAAGGAACAAGCACACGGGTCTCCTGATGGTAAGAGACAGCCGTGGCCTATAGACACCTTAGATGTTACAGATGAGTCGCTGTCCTGTGGCGACGATCTTAGCCTATAGTCTAACGGCCAATGTTAATAATGTATCTCAATCTAATGGATTTCAATCAATCTATCCTATACCTCATTCCCATATTTATCCTGTGTACAGATATATTATTGGCAAGCGATAACATAAAAATGGATCAAAATATCAATCTTGGACAGCGAGTTTTGGATTAGGATTGATTATTAATATTGGCCGTAAGTCTACAGACTACCCTACCCTTCAGTTCGGAAGACTACAGATTCATTATGGCGGCAGGAATAAGTAAGTCGGTGAATCCTTACCAGGATAGGTCGGTTTAAAGTACTGTACCACCAGTGCTTTGGTTGATACCAACATAAAATTTTAACCAGTGCTCGCGCTTTACGAGCTGACTGGTAGAGGAGCTGCTGGTCAATTCTACTCAGATTCAATTCTACTCAATTCTACTTCTAAACATTTGGTTTGCATAGGTGCGCCCTTTCTTGAGTTATAAATTTACAACGGAAAGTGGCATTGATTTTTATATACATAGATAAGTGAGCGAATAAGTAGTAGACTGTTTTCCTGATGATAATAGAAAACCCAAGAATTGACGACCAAAGCGCTTGGGTGCTATCTGAAAATAGTGTCAAGAGTCTCTGAAACCTTCGTGATTTTGTAGGAAAACAGAAATTGTTAGTACCAAAAGCTTTAAAGATTTACCTATTTAGGATATGAATGTTCCGAAGTTTCTTTATTCGGATCCTCACAGTGTGTGGCCGCGATTTCGATCCGGTGGTAGTTTATAAAAATGTCGACACGCACAAGTACGTACGACACGAATAGTCCACGTGTATAAAGTTTTTTCTGATTGTGATTCCGGTTCCGGTTCGGAGGATAATGTAGTCGATAGATACGCACCTAGCCGCACTTACCCCATAGCCGCGCTCCCTCAACTGATCCTTCAGGTATAATTGAACACATTAATACATATCTTCATGCCACATCCCTTGCGGGGTAGGTAGAGAATATAGATTGCCAAGTGTTACGATTTCTACAAACGTAGGTACTTAGAACAACAGATGTCTTTTGGACTTTATTATAAATCCTACCCATGAGAATGTTAAAAAAAATGGCCAATAACTTGCCGATTTTGAAGGTTCTTTTTTGAAAAGATAAGGTCATCATTCTGAGTCCACCATATTAATTTTATCATAATCCGACTAGTGGTTTATGCATTATTACGTATAGGCGATACAATACTATTTGTGAGATATTAATAAAATGTATTATATGGGACCCTATTGATCCATTAGCTTTCTTTTAAAAAAATAGTGATAATATCGCGACGGAATAGTTTATTTAAAATATATATGTTAGTTACTAGAGCAAATTTGAAGAATACGACTTGGATTTCACTTAGTGCCGTTGGTTGTAGTTAGTTGATTGCAAGTTCTATTCTTAAAGTATCGAAATACAAATCATATGAGGTTGTTATTTATCTTGAATATTAAAGATTTTACCTGTCGAATTGACTAGTCAAACAGTCGAAAAAATATTTAGTATTAGAGGAGTATCTTCACGCCCATATCCCCGAAGAGGTAGGCAGGGGCACAACCAGGGCACCCACGACTAGCCAAAGACACTAAGTCCCAGAATGTGATACGTGGCAAGGCTATCGCCAAACGGGAAAATATCCATTCCCGAGCAACATTTTTTTATTAAAAAAATGGATAACCCAAATTTCCTTTTTGTTGCCCGACCCGGGATTCGTACCCGGGACCTCATGCAGTCAAGTCCAACACCTGAACCGATAGACCACAGAGGCGATGTATTAGGATCCTTGTCAATTCAAATTCTTAAGTGCTTTTATCTCTAGTCTAGTCTTTTTGATGTATTTTGGTCAGTTGGAGATACACCTCTTGCTTTCTTCCCTCTTCAATTAAAAATACTTCTTAATGTTGCAGCCCTAAACATGAACTCAATATAAAACTCCAAAAACGCTAAGCTTATACAATAACTTCATACACCAGTAAATAACTTTTAATTTAAATGTTTCTGAATATATTCAAAAATGAGTTCTATATTTTTGGGATAAGTTACTTTTTGCAAAATCTCGTAATAGCATCCATTGAGTCCGTATGCTTTACATACTTCACAAATATTTTTATATTTAACATAACGAAAAGCAATATAATACACTTGTACATATACGCCACGGAGCTTCACGCCCGTGTCCCCAAACATGTAGCCAGAAGTACAAACATGGGCATCCACGATTGGTTGAAGGCACCAGTTTGCGAAACGGCATCCATCAAATTTAATCTACGATTTATTATTTCATAACAGCTATGTAGCATGAGTTCTAAAAAGTATAAACCGATAGTTCAGTTAAACAAACAAACAAACAAAATGTTAAACAACTTTTTGGTTCATTTCGGTGTATTAGTCAAAACCTAACTCACGATATAGGTACTGCTGTTACGAAGAAATAAATCGCTAATCAAAATTTATTAGCGTTTCGGAAACTGGGAGTTACTCCATGTGATAGATGGCAAACCTAACACCAACCGGGCGCTGATCTAATCCCGAGCAATCTTGTTTTTATCACAAAATTTAAAAAAAAAATAGTTTTTGAGTTGTTACATCGGGACTCAAACGGAAAACCCCATGTAATATTTGTATTCAATACAACAAGTCCTACTAGACCACATAATGTTGTATTCTGACCTTTTTTTGCACCGTTCTAAACATTCAAAAAGATATTTTTATTATTTGTTGTTTGTCAGGATCGTGAGGTCTGACACTCGATACTCTCTGCCTACCCCGTAAGGGACTTTGCGTGAAGATATGTATGTATGTATGTATGAATGTATTTTTATTATCTAATTTGTGGGATATCAAATTGATTAATTGAATAACCTCAGACACTTCAATCATGATTATATTGTGGCAACTAATATAAGAATTACAACGTCACGTCGCCGCCGAATTAGGCGAGTAGCGCAAACAAACCAATATTTGTTAGATAAAATGGCTAAATAGAATCGGCCTACGAACAGGTAAAGTGACGTAGGTATTGTGATGAAATTTTATATCAAGAAACTAACTACCGCATCCGGTTACACCCATTAGATCGTTTTTCAGGAACGCGTTAAAGGACTGACAAATAAAAAAGGCTAACCCCCTGACTAATAAAATATACACACACGTTGATTAGTGTCTAACTTCACATTTGCTAACAATAAATTAAGTTACACACCAGGGGGCTGATTCCCTATCTTTTCAGTGATGATCACTGGTCAAAGTGTACATCAAATGACGTGTTTTATATTTGCTGTCTCCTGTGACTAGCAGAAACAGAATAGAGAGCAAATACAAAACACGTCATTTAACAGCTATTGGATGTATGTGTATCGTTACACTTGTGACTTGACCCCGTGATTGTCACTAAAGATACTGAATAGCCTAGCAGATCAACGGGTGCGTAAGTGGTATTAGAAAGGGGGTTTGTGTGTAAAGGCTATGTAAAGGGTATATTGCTATAATATTAGAAATTACAATAATTATTAAATTCTAATCACAATAACAATTAAATGAATGACTAGATATTAAAAAATACCATTTTTAATTTTAAGCAGCAAAAAATGATACTGTTTTTTTATCTAGTTAGAATTTGTATGACAAAGTAAAAGGTTTTACAGCTTTTTAAAAGTGCTGTTCCTCAAAAACTTATGACTACAGTATCTTATCGCCTCTATCTCTGAAGAAGTAGGCAGAGACACAATCACTAATCATAGTTTCAAGAGGTTTTAATCAAATCAATTCACTGTAAGGCTTCTGTAATATTTTCATAGTCCTCGAACACAAAATTCCATTGGCAATGCAAAATTTTAGACAAACTCTTTCTTCGATGTTTTTGTCCATTACGAAATTTTGCAAAACACGCTAAATATAAATAAATAAATATCCCTGGACAAATTACACAAATTGAATCTAACCCCAAACCCCAATATGCTTGTGTTATGGGTGTTAGTCAACGAAACTAATACCAACTAATACATAGAAATACTTAAATAGATATTAGAATAAATTTAATAAACACATCTAAATGTTCATTACACAAATGCCTGCCCCCGTCGGGAATCGAACTCGAGCCTCGCGGTTAGTCGGTGTAGTTAGGCGTGTACGCTAGCTACTCGACCAACGAGGCGGTCAAATGGTATAACCAAAGACAATACACAATATACTAATCTCTGGTATAACTAAAAACAGTACTTACTGTATTTAATGTAAATAACAGATGCAACTCCAATTCGGCGCCAAAATGAAATGGTACACAGTTGTGCCAATCTAACAACAAAAAAAAACAAAAATTGAAATTTGGAACTATAAATAATGAACCATTCCCAAGAAGCATATAGATATAAGTGGAGATCAAACTTTCAAACAGTACTTGAAGTCAAAAAATTGGCCTTCAGATTTTGTTAGACGAGTGTTCATATTTCGTGCCAGAATAGTATTTTTTTATGTAAGAGGCTAGAGAACAAGCTCACAGCTCTCCTGATTGTAGGAAATAACCGAGGATACAGAGATACATAGATTACAGGTACATCGTTGTCCTGATTTCAGGCCTATTGTGAATTGAAAAGGCGTGCAGAGCGGAGCAAGACAGAATAATTATGACGGCAGAAGTAGGTTAGGTGAAATAACAAAACAATGCGTATTGATGATGATGAAATGAAATATTTATTTTTACAATTTAAATTAAACAGAAAAAAAATCAACACAAATGATAATTTGTAGATAGAACATTAAATAATGAAGTTTCAACTACTTTTATAAGGTACTTATGTACTCATAAATGGTTGTAGGAAAAGACAGATAATGTTAATTAACGTTTTAAAATCGTATTCATCATGTATAGAATGAAAAAAAAGTACCTAATTAAGTGATTTTTTTTTATGAATACGTATCAAAATATCCGCACATCACTAGTTAGTAGAATAAGTCGGAAAGCCTGAATAATTTTGTAACATATTTTTAATACATATATTCCGCAAATAAAAAAAAAAACATTTTATTTCATTTCACATAGGTAATAACAAAAGTTACTTTTGTTCGTCGGACAGCATGCTTTTTTTCCACGGTGGGACTCAAAATCACACACTCAGTCACATAGCAAATTTTTTATTTTATATTTTATAGATTTTTAGAATCTCCTATTTTATAGATTTGGGTGTTTTTTTAATTTATTTAATTTGTTTTTCACTGAAAGTATGTTATTTTCTTAAGTTAAAGAAACCTAGCCCATCAAGTGACACTAGACTCTTGCCCACTCTTTCACAAGCTGTATACCAAGTTTCGGATCCGCTGCTGGGGAATATTCTCCCACTCCTCAACTAGAGATTTTCAGCTCTGGCCATGTGATTGGACGGGGATCCCGTTGTTGCACACGTCGTCCGACCTCATCTCAAGTATGCTTTATTGGGTTCAAAAAAGTCCACATTTACTTCTTGAAAGTAAATTACGATAAGTATATCAATAAATGAATCCACAGTTTATTGTTTATTTAAAAGAAATAGCTAGTTAATTAATACGTATTAATCAAAGTCCACTTTGGAGAACAGACATTCGCCTGCTAATTCGTCAAATATTAGCTTTACTAATCACTACCATAGTGACTAGGTAGAAATCTACCACCTAGTAGGTACTAGGTGGTAGATTTCTACGTCACGCTCGTGTTTTTGTTTTTATATGGTATTTGAGGGCAAACAACACAGGCGGATTTCCTGATGGTTAGAATTTCACGCCGCCTAGAGACACCAAAGTTAGCAAAAGTGCGTTGCCAACCTGAGGCCGGGATGTTAAGCCTCGAGCAAAAGTAGGTAAGTTTACCGACAACATTATCCTCCCAACCGGAACACTTCAACGGCAAACACTGACGTTATGTTAGTGTTAGTAAGGTAAGCCTATACTCGCCTCTTACGAGCTGCCTGGCAAGAAGGCAGATGGTCTATTCTGTAAAGGAGCCCGGACCAACACGTGAAAAACTACAAATTTTGTGTCACCGTCTTAGCTTTTTTCTAAAGTTAGTGCAATGCCTTTCATTGTCATACTCCGCTTACAGCGTAGGATACTTATTAGTAAAATAATGTGCAATATCTTCGCACCATACAGATAACTAAGTATATTTTTTCTATGGCTTGAGACAGCCAGCAAGCATACGACTCTTCATAAAATAGGGTCAACCATGGACAGTTGACGTCAAACATCTTACAGGTGCATCGCTGACCTTTGGCCAGACTGTTAGGCGTATTGTACAATTCTAGCTTCCCAACACTTCGCACCCGAATATTACACGGACACAATAGTCGGAAGGGGTTAGGGGGTGAATTCCAAGTTCAGACTCGGGCACGTGGCTGCACATTACTCTACCACCAATGATCTTGTTGATAATGATCTATGTAAGCTGTGCTCACCTGATACTAGCTTCTTGATAGGGAGGACAACGGTCTAAGATTATTCAACACCAGACTAACAAGGGGAAAGAGGATAGTTGTCTCTTTCCATCAGGAACGACAACTGCTTGTTTGCTACCATAAGATATGAAAAAGAATGAAGCGTTGCGAGGAAATAAAGCTTGTTCTGAAAGTAAGGAATTCATCTATATTAAAAATAAAATTTAGTGTTTATTTTCCTCTAATTGACATCAAGCTTACATAAACAAGTCCGCACTTTAAGAGTGCCACATTTGTAATAAAAGATTCTGAAGCAAAGCCTGACTTGTAATCTAGCCGTGAATACCATTTGCGTAATTTCAAATGTATTTATTTTTCTCGAAGTTCATTTATCTGTATTTAAAATTGTCTTACTTAAGAAATTCTTGGGAATCTATGATAATAAAAATTGAAATTGATATTATTTCAAATTACATGACAGAAAAATCTAATGGGCTTAGCAGTTGTTTTCACAAAGCCTACTAGCTTTGCCTCCTACTATGGACAGTTACTCTTTGGCCTACTTGTTGTATTTTAAATGTCTTGGAACTATTAAATCAAACGAAAGAGTTTTTCAGCATTTTCGATAAACACATAAACCCTGTTAAAAAATTTTGGAAATTTTTGATTCATGGACATAACGACTTATCAAGTATTCGTTAAAATATTCATATATTAAGCACACCTCAGCCTTAAGTAGAAATGTATTTTATGAAACTTAATTCCGCTAAACTGCCAATATTGACATTTATCGATATGTAGGACGTCACCGTTTTGTCAAGAACTGGCAAACCAAACAATTTATTGTTTTATTTAATATTTTGGTTAATTCTGTTTAAATTTACAAAATACATTTTTATACAACAATGCAAATAAATATGTTGTTGTAAAAATCCCTTTCCTAAGCAGGTTAATAACAAAACCTGACAAAACACAGTTCTAAATATTCCAACAACAAATTTATATTTACATGTGAAACATGTATTTATTGGGATTGTTACGTTTAGTAACGTCACATGCGCTAGCAAAACACGGCAGGTACTTGTACGTAAATTTTCTTCCTTTTTAATCATAAGATTCTTAAATAAATTTACAAACTTTACAGCGACTTCCTTGCTTAAATATTGCTTAAATATTGTCAGATCAAACCGGTATCTCTCTTTCTCTTTTCCTCTAAAGCAATTTGTATCTGATAAAGACTTCTCGCTCC
>NJDC01000966.1:32418-90978 GCA_002245475.1 Calephelis virginiensis
GTAGGTATATCAAACGAAAACTACTAGGAACGGGTTTTTTTTATATTTAATATTTAATTACTTTTTAATTTGTTGATAAAAAAAATTAAATTGCCACTAAAATTTAAAACAACTCACAATCGTTTATTCGACTTACAAAAAACACTTATAAACGCAAAGGGTACAATAACATTACAATAATTAGAAATTTTAGGGGCAACTCAATTTCTTATCAAATAAGGCAATTATATCATGCATAGAAAATAACAAGTAAAACAGAAATTGTTTTTTCACATTTTAATTCTTAATTTTTTACATTTCATCAATAGTTGTTTTGGATGCAAATGCAAGAAAACAGTAAGAATAGGTTAAGAAAACTGTTATAAATCACATTCATGTCTTCATTTGGCATTTTTTATAATCGTTTACGGACATTTTAAACAAAATTCACCAATTTCACTATTTTCTAAAAATCACTAGCAAGTTAACCTAAAAAGTTCCCAGGCGTAACTTTAATACGTCGAACGTCCTTTTTTAAAAATATAAACACTTGAGACCAGTAAAAACACCGTAATCTTTAAATTGGAATGATGCGACGAAATCACAACTCACTAAACACAAAATATCGTCACGAATCAATTAATGTACTCGTATTTATAATAATGGCGGCTTCGGATTTCTAACAAACTCGCAGGCCAGTGTGACCGGTTATTTCAAATAAATAATATGAAAAATCAGCAATTCCCTAATTAATTGATTAATGAGCTATTTATTAAAATATAACGTATATATTATAAATAACAATATTTTAATAACACTTGTATGTATATTATTTTTTTGGTAGTGCAGCCTATATCAGCACACCCACATGCAAACATTTTGTATGTGTTAAGTGCGAAAATACGTCTATACGAGAAACAGGATCCTGCTTTACAGCGACTTCCTTGCTTAAATATTGTCAGATCAAACCGGTATCTCTCTTTCTCTTTTCCTCTAAAGCAATTTGTATCTGATAAAGACTTCTCGCTCCCACGCTTTGTTGATCTGTCAAAAACAAAGCTTTTCTTTGACAAGACTGCTTTGTCAAAGCTTATGGTTGGCCCCCTGGGGGCTGATTATGTATCTCTTGCTGAAGAGTATTTATATTCCTTGTTATGTATCTTTTTAGTGATGTCAGAGGGCAAAGTGTACATCAAATAGCTGTCAAATTACATATTTTGTATTTGTTATCTCCAGTGTCCAACAGAAATACAATAGAGATAGCAAACACAAATTACGTCATTTGATAGCTATTTCATGTACACTTTGTCCAGGGATTATCACTAAAAAGATACGTAATCAGCTCCTTGTTCTGGTATATCATGGCTGCCATTTCTTGATTTGGCCATCTATTCTCTGCCATCGTTCAATGCTTTATGCATTGACAAATCAACTAAGTTTACTCATAACATGCACGGAGTTCAATAATTATAAAAAAGGTGTATGTGTGCAATTCACACACGATAGAAGTGAAACTTCAGTAAATCGGCAACGAATGATATAAATATATATTTGTGTATCTTAGCTGTCGTTTTTTCCGTTGCACCCGTTTTGAAATCACAACGATTCTAAAGAAGTTTTACTTCAAAAATTGCGTCCATCTTCTTTGATGATAGCGCCAAAATCGTGAATTATATTTACTCTGTGGTGTTTTACAATTCAGACCAAAATTCAGACAACGGAACAAAGCCATAGATGACGCTCTTGTGCACATCTAGTGAGTTGCTATAGTAAGTTATTTGTGGTTACGCGATAATCGATTTTGTATAGATAAAAATCGAAATCCAGTAGATATTTATAGAATTACCCATACCAAATTTTACCAAAAGTTATGATGTGTACAGTAAATATTTATTGATTTGTAACGATTTTCCTTATCACACTGTACCTACATGATCTTTTTTTTACGATAATGAAAGGCAAACAAGCAGACGGATTTCCTGATGGTAAAAAATTCACACTGCCTAAAGACACCAAAGGTAGTAATGGTGCGCTGCCAACCAGAGGCTGGGATGTTAGGCTTCGAGCAAAAATAAGTTTACCGGCTACCTTACCCTCCAAACCGGAACACGCCATGACGTTATGGTGGCAGGAAATAGGTAAGGCGGTGGTACCAATTCGGACGAGTCGCTGCGAAACTCTACCACCTAGTAAAAAGATCTGACAGAAGATTGCAGAAATTGAAAACAAAAACCTAAGAAGATTTTTTCTGTATTTTCTGCTTTAAAGCCCGCTACATACATTTGAAATTTCTTATTTTGAAACAAAATTTTCGCTTGCTTAGTGCTTAGCCAGAGATTTAAATATGGTTGGAGCCTAGGACCCCCCTCCCTAAGGGTGTCTCCTGTGAGACCGTACCTCGGCTTAGGGTGGGATCGTGGTTTTCGTCGGAGGACTTCGTGGCTGTATTCCACCCAGAGCGGAACAAGGGTTTTCGCCGCCCCTGGCGGCGGCGGTGTCACGAGTTTGCAGCTGTTTGTGTACTGTTGTATGAGGCGTTTGCCTCGGTGATGGGGTCATTGGGGTCTAAAATGTCGTGACGGGGCCTCCTGTGAACTGGAAGTGTCTCCGTCTCTGTAACATAATTATTGACTGCTGCCATCAGAGGATTCGAGTGTTTTTTTTAGTTTAGAAAAATATACGCGAGAGAGTTTTTGGAAGTGCTTCACTAGGCTAGGCAAGTCTCCGTGGAGTTCGTTTTTTTCTTAATTCGGAATCCAAAGCACAGTTTACGGAGATATTTATTGAATAAACGTTTAAGAAAAAAATCTCATTACTGTGTCAGTAAACGGCAAATAATAATAATGAATTAAAGACTTACTTCATTTAATAACAAAAATAAGTGAAAGTTTTGATTAGATAATTGCGTAAATTTTGATATTTCAATCTAAATTGCGACATTACCAAATCAGAAATAATAGTGTAACAGTGCTGCTATTTCATGCGGAATATTTTTGTGTGGTGACTCATACAAAATCCATGGTTAAAGTTGCGTTCGGAATACTTTTCGTCACAACACAATTATGAATGCACTGGCGTGCTAGCGGATTCTTAAAACGGAGAAATTCTTTAAGGAAAACATGGTCAGACATTTTATGTGGCAGTTTTATTGAATTGAAATTACCTACATTCCGGAAACGGGATTCCAAATTCCGGAATGTGGCGGACCTTAAAGCGAAAAGAACTACGTTCTATCTGGTGGCCACTGACCAATGATGTCCTTTTTAAGATTCCGTAATTTAATAGATTGAAATTGAACCCTTATAGATTTGACATATTCTTCACTATTTCAAAACAAAACCCAGAAAATAAAACTGAAGGCTATACCCATATATGGATCTCAATTGTCAGATCATTTATTTTTCGTGATAACTGTATAAAATTTTTATTCCTGGATTTTTATAAGGACTAAGAATTCTTTATTAAAAAAAATGTTTTTTGTCATGGCAAAAAACAAATAGCTACTAAGTAATAAAATTAGTTTGAAATTTCTTTAATTCTAAATGTCGTTAACAAACCCCACTTCGTTTTATGAAATTACATTGAAAAGAACGAAGAAAAAAAATGAATGTACGTCTACTAGTAAATGTTGATAAATCTATCTTCAAAGTTCGAAGGTTGGCTGCTGTTACTTTTAAATGATTAAATTTATATGTTTTTTTGAATAATCGATATTTTTTTAAATCGATTCAAATTTGAATCGAGTTTTGTCATATCCTGTTGTGTGTTGGTGAGTGCATGGCCTCGTCGTTGATCCCGTTCCAAGATTTTTATACCGCAACACTGCAGTTCCTTTCTATGTGTAAAAATAACGACAAAAATATTCGTGATGGTGTTCTGTAAAAGGCCATGGATATGATAAAAACGGTAAGGGTTCTATAGTTGCAGTTTTATCTTTAAAAAAATTTGTTTGGCTTTTGTTTCTTGTTTTGGTGATACATATTGAAACTGGCCATTACATTAGAAAAAATATCTCTTTCCAGAACTTGTGTGCACGTGGGAGGTAAGTGTTTCTAGATTTCATTACGTAGAGGGTCTTAGAATATGGGTATTCTTGTAATTACTACTGTATTTGATATGTCAATAAATGGCACCCGGCAACCGAGCGTTGTTACGCCATTTTAAAGTCCTCCAAATGTTCCGCTTATTTGTCGGCACTGAATGGCACGAGAGTTTATTACCATGGAGGAAATCCTAAGTACCCGATAGAAACAGTATGAAGCAATTTAAATAAGCAATCTAATAGGTATGATAATTTTACTTTAACATTGCATCGTATTACATATCCCAAACCACATGTGCATACATGGATTTGTTGTTGTTTAGTCGGTATCGACCCAATTGCATAATTCCCTTTGCTTTATGAGTATTATTATTATTTTATTGATTATTTTTAAGTTCAAGTCAAATTTGCAAATAATTGCAATAAATGAAAATATAACCTATAAATTTGACGTTTGTAAGTCCAATGTTCAGCTTTGAGTGTCATTTTTTTCGTTTTGCTATTTCAAGGTTACGCATATTTCAGTTGATGCAACACAAGCAAGAGTATATTTATTTTGATAAAAAACATTGTGTCTTGCTATCAGTATAATGAGCCTGTGATTTGCTGTGTGTATTTATTTAGTGGTAAATGTTTTTAATGGGATCTTGTAACTGTAAAGGTGAAATGCTTTTCTCCTGTACCTGTAAATTATTCTTATTCTAAGATGTCTTCAGTTCTAATTCATATTTTAACGCATTTTGTGCATATTCCTTCAAAATCATGGTGATGACTACATTGTTACAAAGTCTTGTCTTTAATTTGCAAGTTAAATTGCTCCTTAAGTTCAATCGCTCAATAAATAAATTAAATAAGTAAACTTGATACTGCTGAGGCAATGTATTGTAACAGAAAAAATTGTAATTAAAAATAAAGAAGGTCTTCTCTACCTTGCATTAACGACTTGGTCCACAATCTTCAAACTAAAACATATGTAAATTGTCATTGTGAGTTGCAAAAAAAACAAAGAAAAATATGTTTGATGTAAGATTCACTACCTTAGCAAAACAATATATGAGTAAATACGGAAAATTATTAATATTTTTTTATAAGCTTTTGATTAGTTTCATTTATCCAGATGTGTGAAATGGAATCTTAAATTTGATCCACTTTCAGTTTACTGATTGAGTTGTAATTTTGCAGGCATTTGTAAAGAGGATAACAATGCATAATTATTATGACAAAGACATCCGATAATGTAATTGGAAGATAGATGGCCATAGAAATTACTAAATTCTCATGATTTGATTCATGAAATTTTCTCACAAATATAGAGTTTTTGTTAAGACTTTTTAAAATCAGCAACTCATGTTTTTACACTTTAACAACAACTCACAATATCTGTAAAATATATAGCCTAAACGCTTAGCAACTTAAGTGTTGGAATGAAAATGACAATTTTATGTTAGCTAGGATGAGAAGCCATAAATAAATGGTATGATGTGTTATATCAAATATTGGTGAAAAATAAGTTTAGTGAAGGACTAATTAAGATATGTAAACTTTTTTAACTTTGTTAAATTATAAAATTCTTCATTAAAATTTGATTCAGATGACTAGCCGACCGAGCAGACTTCATATTCAGTAGATTAACAGCTACTGAGAGTTTGTATGAAAAAAAATTAAAGTATGGTTTTCTCACTTTCCTTTTAACTTCACGAGTTTTGCTCTATATAAGAATGTTCTGACAATAGCTAACACAACAAAGAAAGAATTAATCGGTTCACCTGGTTGGTTGTGATGTGGTGATCACACTTAATAGTTTTGCTAGTTATTACAGTGTTATCATACTTAAATCTTAATGACATCTGTAATAGATCCATGAGAAAGAAACCTACAATATAATATACTTTTTAAAATCAATGGGTTTTACATTCAACTCATTTTGATTGAATCGTTCATCAAATTGAAAATTTTTGTATATAAAAACATTTTAGATTGATTTATGTACAACATAATTGGTAATATAAATATTCACTAAATGGTAATGGTTTGTGGCATAAATGTTGCCTTGTCTTTGTTTAAAAACCAATTATATTTAATACTATATTATTTATATTATTTACTTTTATGAAAATTAACAATTTAAATACTAAATCTTAAAAATGTGTGTCATAAATAAGTGTAAAAAGTTTCGAAATAAGTAAATAAACTTTCAGACCAATAAAATATTAAATTCTGTCAGTCATGATGATTATACTCTGACTAAACATTTTGAGTATAATTAAGGATGCCTATTGTAAAAGCCCTCTTCACGAAATCCAGAATAACAGATTGTAGAAATTAAAAATATGGTTTTTTAATTTGGTCTAAGAATTGTGACTTAGCTTTTTACCATTATTGAATGAAATAACTAGAGTTTCTTAAAGGATATAAATTAAGCTGTCAGTAAAGCCCAGAGAATAGCTACTTGAACCGAAGTACATTGCAATAAAAGTGAGCAAAAAATTGTGTTAGTATAAAAATCGATCAAATGTTGAGGATGAGGCTACAAACAAACATTATCACTAATTGCTTATAAAGTTGTTCAACAATTTAAAGGTTATCTATAAGAAAATAAATATTAATGAATTTGAACTGCATTGCCCTGTACTAAGTATTTATTTTATGCTAAATAGAGAGACAACTAAAACATTGGTTTGCATAACAATGTTTTAAAAGCAGGTGATATGGTACTTACAACAACTTTTTATCATGTATTATTTTGGAATTTTGGAGCTACTTAAAAAGGAAATGTTAATTTTAATATAGCTTTATCTCACAAACGCCTATATACTTTATAAATAAATTAATAAGTGCTCTAAAAATATTAGATTCTAACAAAAATCTCAACTAATGTAAGTCCTATAATATAGACAGACACTATTTAAAATATGAAACCCAAAACAATTGGATCTAATTAAATATAAAAAAAAAACCTTTTTTTTATAAAAAGATACAATCACTTCCTTCTTAAAATAAGAATCTTGCTATCAAGGTGAGCAACCTTACTTGGAAAGTTTAAAATCAGCATCATTTTGCTTTTGTTCATTCATATAAATTGTATCAAACAAAGGAAATTTCACCTATAAAAGGAACCAAAAAACATGTAAGTCATATAAAAGCAAAGGCAGTAACATCCAGTTTAGGGCTGAACTGGATGTTGCTGCTTTTGCTTTTATATAACTCATGTGCTTATCTCTTTTTACTTTAATGTTACCATAATATTGCGATTGAATAGTAAGACAAATTATTTACTTAAAATTTAATTGTAAAAAAAATTGATAAGGGAAAAACCTGACTAAAATATTTATACATGTGTAGCTGACCCGGTAGACACTGTTCATATTAAATATGAATGTAAATTAATTGATAGCTATGTAAAATTAATTGATGACTAAAGGAACTAGAGATTCCTATATAGATATAGACAATAATCAATATTCTAACCACACTACCATTACCACTATATTTTTTTTATTTTAGTTTTTTGGTTTTATTGTTTGTATTTGAGTTTGAAGCAAATATTGTAAGGAAGATTCTGCCAATGAATTTAGATAGCAGTATTTTTTATTTATTCTATGGAACAAAAATAGCTACTGTGAAGAACTTTCAACCTATTTTACTGTCTAAAACAAAAAAAAATTAATAAAGCAAAATTGTTTGTTATCACAGAAGTCACCCATTATGACTTATATATACATATATAAGCCTGTATCTTGTATATTATCCAACATAGCGATCTTTGTATTGGTTGACATTAACAGCTACAAAGTACACTACACTAAAACATACATATCTTCACGCCAAGTCCCTTATGGGGTAGGCAGATAGTATCGAGTGCCAGACCTCATGATCCTGACAAACCTGTCTTGCTTCCTTCACATTCATAACCCTTTTCATACAAACACGCCGGTTTCGGAGACTCTTGACACCACCCTCGGATAATATCCGATTGATCCGAGGACTGGAGAGTGTCAAATACACTAAAACAAGTATGGAAAAAGTATTGTTTTTCCAATTTTCCCAGTGTTTTTTTTTTATAAGAATACTCTTTTAAAAATGGGAATTAATTTTTTTTTATCTATAAAGCTAGCTACCTATAATGTGCCACAATATGTATTTTAAATACCCTTCAAGCTATGTTAAGTCTATTGTTTTCAAACACAAAATAAGTAATCATTAATTGTGGTACAGTATGTAATACAAATATCAGACCCTTTACTATAAAAATGAAAATAATTTGTCATATCTCTGCTTACTGTATGTATGGTCAGACAGTATATATTTATTCAGATCTTATTGTACACTCTTCGTTCTTAAAAAATATACAAATATTTAATGCAAACAAAAGTAAGAGAAATTAAGGTAGAAAGAAACTGAGCCCATGTATGCATTGTTTCTGTCTTTAGATAACTATGTAAACAGTGTATAAAAAATATATTTATATGAATTAAAAGTTACATTTAAAGAGTATTAAAGGTACTATCTACACTAAAATACATTAAAGGTACTTACTTATCTACACTATACAATATAATTATAGGTTGTAAAAAATACTTGTAGATTCCATAGTTAATGAAATTAAAGCACTTTCTGCAATGATTTTCTTATACACTAATGATATTAAATGGGATTAGGTGGGCTTTGGAATTGTAGTTTTATATTAGGCATGTCATCATCAAGTGCATTTTGTATTACTGTGTGTTATGGGTGGTACAGTAAGTGAAATATTTCACTTGATATAATTTTAATTATGAGGTTGTATCTCTATAAAAACAACTATACTTTTTTCATGTAATACAATACAAAATACCTGTTTTGAATGAAACTGAAATTTCTTTGTAAGCATTTTGCAAATCTTACATTGTTTTTGAATGGCTAATTTGTTGCTAACTGCAAGGTTATTAAACCTCAGCGGGCTATACCTTACTTTGTTAAAAAAAAGTAACTTAGCAAGTCACTTATTTATGTTTTTTTTGTATAATCTAGGTTTAATCCAATAAAATATATTTCAACTTGTCTGATCCTTATTTAAAAACAAGTAGTTGCATTGTTAGCAATGAACTTTTTTCAACTGTTTCAACTTAATGTTTTCATCTATTTTTAAGTACAGACAGTACAATTTGTTCATTATTTAGTAATTGCTGTAAAATTATTACTAATGAAATGTGTTTATTTGCTAATTTTGTTAAACATGAAATGTCATGTGTTTGTGCAATATTTTTCAAATACAAATATCTTTATTCAACTATTTTACATGGTATTATACAGTAACTGTTCAGTAGCAACTGCAATAGTCGAAGGACTCGGACGCAGCTACTAACGCCCACCTCCGTATAAAACAATTACATAATCAACTTTATTTCGTGAATGATACAGTTAATATAACAAAATAACATAAAAATACTGTTACTAAATATTTAAACTACAGATTTTATAAAATAAGGTTATTTGAGGTTTAATGTGTATTTTTTTATTATGATTTATTTAGGTATTTATACTTTATAAACTCGCTTTAGTTTGTTTTTTGTATGGCCATGAAGTATTAAATTGGGAGAATTGGTACTTAAACAAAAAAAATAAATCATAAATGAGTAAGTTTGTTATTTATAGAGATTCAACTTTGATTGTTTAAGTGTAGTAGTATAGAGAAATTGGCATGTCATAAATTGTTTTTTTTAAAGAGTGCAAAATTTGAATACAAGTGGCGTGTTTCAGGAATATGAGTTCCTAGACTTGTCAGATGTGAAAGAAGCAGAACTGAGCAGCTTGCAGTGTGCATTACAAAGGAAACTTGAAACAAAGTCCACCACAACTAACGGTTGGAGTGATTCTACAATAGGTAAACATTTTTTCACTAAATCTATTTTTTATTTCTAATTCTATTCTATCAATTTGTATTTGTTGGTAAACCTATAAGTTATAGATGAACAGTATGAAAATATATAGTAATTTTCTATAAATTTTTTTAAAGAAAGAAAAAATTTCGGCCCAGACAGGATTTGAACCTGTAACCTTTCGTCTCAAGCCGACGAATGCTCTAACCAATTGAGCTACTGAGGATTCAAGTCCCGTGGCGAAATTTTTAATTCCTTTCAGTTAACCCGTTAACGCGGGTTAACTGTCTGGGGCGAAATTTTTTCTTTCTTTAAAATTTATAGAAAATTTATCCCAAGCACAGGGCAAGTGCTAAAATAAAAATACGTATATATAGTAATATAAGAAAATTGATCTGAAGTAACTTAAAGTAAAATTAAACTGAAAACATCACTGGTTTAGTACAACAAAAGCATAATTTTCCCTAGTATTGGTCGTTCGCCAGGGACCTCCTAAGAGCGAGCAAAGGTTAAATTAGTCATTTAAACAAGAACACTGATGTTAGATTATCATGCTCCAATCTGGAAGGTAGGTTAGCAGTAGACTTGCACAATTGATTTAACACCTTGGCCACTTTAAGCTATTGTTCTCTTGTTGCTATTTTACCACAGAATAAAATATGTAACATTTTTGTAAAATGTACCTTATGTTAATTGTTATGTATTTTTTTATGGTAATGGAAGACAAACAAGCAGACGGATTTCCTGATGGTAAGAAATTCACGCCGCCTGGGGACACCAAAGGTGGTAATGGTGCGTTGCCCACCTGAGTTTACTAAATTAGTAAACTTTACCGGTTACCTTACCCTCCGAACCGGAACACGTCACCGGCAAGCATTGGACATTATGATGGCAGAAATAGGTAAGGCGGTGGTACCAATCCAGGCAAGTCGCTGCGAAACTATCGAAACTCGCACACCTAGTAGAATGTCACTATGTTAGTGAGAGTAAGCCTATGATCGCCATTTACGAAGTGCCTGGCCGGAACGCAGATGGTCTATTCTGCAAATGAGCCCTTACCAACACGGGGAAATATTGAAACATGTTTAAAAATATTTGTAATTTTTCGTGACGGGGCTATCTGTATAGTGGCCATAAACTAACCAAATTCCATGTCACTAGATCAGTCATCGTGTTCTTCGAGTACGGCAGGGCCACCGACCGTGTCGAGCCTGGACAGCCTGTCGGGCGGCGAGTGCGAGATGGCGCCCCACTCGCCGCAGCGGGGCGCGACCGGCCCGCCGCCCGCCCCGCCCTACGCGCCGCCCGCTTACCCTCCGCAGTGGCCGGTTGTCCCTCCCAACGTCTACGTTAGCCAAGTCACGGCCAACGTCAATGTTCACGGCTACATGGGCCAGTACTACCAACCTCCACAACCTCAGTTTGCTCCACCTCCACCACCACCCGTGGATCGGCCGCCGAGAAACCACAGACGCGATCGTCGTAATAAACGGCCACCATCGCCGCCCCCTCCACAACCACCACCGTATTTTGTTCCATACTCGCAGTATTATCCTGCAGCGCAAGCTCAGGGAGCACCGTTATATCACCTACCCATGTACCAGCCACTAGTCTACCCGTACGCGTATCCTCCGTATTATCAAGAATATCCCATACCTGTAGAAGGCGAAGCGGGGGATAAAGGACCAGATGAATATCAACAAGAAGTTGTTATGGAGCAAGAAGCGGTGGACGCGTATTACGCTGGTGCACATTATGCAGCGCCGCCTTATGGCCCGCCAGTTGAAGGTGGTGTGGAATATATGCCCCCGATGTATCTCCCTCCAACACACCACCCGGCACCAATGCCTATGCCTCCACAACCCCCACATCAGTCAGTACCTCATCAGTTTAATGTACATGCAAAGAACTTTGTTCAAGGTCAAAGTCACAAGAACTATAATATAGACAAAGTTCAAGATTCTAAACCACCACCAGTAGCTACTACCAGTACAGCATCTGTTTCCGTAGATTCATTGCAATCAATGAAAGATCTCAAAATTACCAAGGGCCCAAGCAGTCCTAAACAAGAACGACCTGAGAGTATTTCAAAACCTACGTCAGTGCCTGATAAAACTTCACCAACGATTAAAACAGATCCTTCTAAACCAGCATGGACTGTTGATAATAAAACACAAGAAATAAATGATTCTCAAAGTGCAGCAAAATCATTCCCACCTGTTGGAAATGCCACTGCTCAAACTGCTAGTGCTAAGATTCCACCAGTTCCAAATAAATCACTGAAAGGACCAACAGCTCCTTTCTCAACTGGCAAGCAACCTACAAAGCCACCAGTAACTGCAGCTGTTCCCGTGCAGCAATCTGTTTCCACACCAAAAGCCCCATTTGGGAATAGGCAAAAACGTGAAGGACCATCAAATCGTTCGCCATCCAGTGAAAATGCTGAAACTGAAAGAACTGCACCTATAGAGCACATTAAACGAGAGCCACCATTGCCTCCAAGTAAAGCTCCAATGCCTATATCGATCACACTCCATTCTCAAGGCCCTCCAGTGATAGTCACAAATAAGTCTCCATTCAGCCATTCTAGAAAGGCTGCTACAGTTCCCGAGGTTCCTCCAACACCGCAACCTCCTCCCCCAGCTCCAACAGCGTCAGATTTCCCACCACCACCTACACCTAGAAATAGAGGAGACTCAATGCCACCTCCAGTGATTCAACCCCAGCCTCAACCAGCCCCAGGAAAATCATGGGCAAGTCTTTTCTCCAATAAAAGTAATATAGCACCAACGTCACCAACAGCACAGGTTGAAGAACCACCCAGTCCCACCACAGTGGTACCACCTGTTTCTACGAATGTCCAAAAACCAGTAGCTAAAGTGCCACCTTTTGATGCATCACCACTACAAACTCCTTTGGTTGAAAAGATTTCATCACCAAGGCCAGTAACGACAGCTGCACCTACTGTATCTTATTCAGAAAAGACTTCAGTCAATGCTGTTAGCAATGTTAGCACTCCAACTCCTCCTGTTAAGGCTTCCACGCCAACAGCAACTGAAGTACGCGAAGTGCCCATCCAGAAGGAAAACTCTCCAGCAGTGAGCATCCAGCCTTCACCATTTAGTGATGATCCAAATTCTTACAGGATGGGAGGTAAATATTGCAATTTTAATTAATACTTTTTTTTTCTTCATTCTGCCCCTAGCATTTTATTTATTTTATGTAATTTATATACTTCTAAAAAAGGTATTCAAATTTTTCGACATTATTCACAACATTTAATAAAAGACATCCTCAAATCTTATTGAAATGATGTTGTGGTACAATCTTTCATTTGAAATAAGTGAATTACTTCATATTAAAAGTTCAATCGTTCATTGCGTTTACTTGGTTGAAGCAGTGAATGATTGAACTACTAAGTATGTAAGTCATTGACGACTCGATATTTTGAAAGGAAAGAGTTTACTTGATTTTTGATTACTCCATATTCTAATGAAATACTCAGTTGTCAAATATTTTCCTAACAGTTTAAATACATGAAAATGTTGCCATGAATGAATGAATTTAACAGAAACGTTTTTTAGTTAGAAAAGTAGTTTTTTAGTTACACATTATATCAGCTACCTGCCAATGAAAGTCAAAAAAGAGATTAGCTCAAGCTAAGACAAAAAAATGTAAAATATGTTTTTTAACCCGTGACGAAAAGAGGGTGGTCAAGTTTGACGTGTGTGTGTCTGTCACATCACAACTGGAACCGATAGTCCGATTTCGATGTGATTTTTTTTGTTTGAAAGCCAGCGTGATCGAGATAGTTCTTAACATTACATGTAGGTTACATTAAAATCGTATTTGTATGCATAGTAAAAAATAGTAAATACCGGTTCTTTTAATATTAAAATCAGATGCTCCAATTTTATTTATTTGTATAGGTGATACAAAAACTTTAATAAATATGACATGATGTGGAATTTGGTTTTTTCTAGAATTTTTGGCCAAATACCAGCTGGACAATCGACCGGTGACTCTCTTGCCACGGGGACTCACCAATCGCTCTAACTACTGCTACGTTAATGCAATCTTGCAGGCCTTGATTGCTTGCCCGCCTTTCTACAACTTGTTGAAAACTTTGCCTTATCAAACTCGTCGAGGGAAGTCTAGCACGCCAGTCATTGATGCTATGTAAGTATATACAGGGCTTTCTCAAATTAGTTAACGATATTTTAACCACGGGTTTGGAATGCATGTCTTAAAACATAAAAAAATAATAAAAATCTGAAACGAGAAATTGTTGATATAAAGCATGGGGTCAACGAACTCTCGAAAGCAGCTGATTGTGTGACAATGTACCTAGCTACTTAATGTTTATTGGTACCTACAGGCTACTATTATGTAACACTATTACCTGTTAAATTGCTAAAAACCCCTTTGTTTTTGTTTTATTGAAATTTTAATCAGTTAAAAACACAGTATAAATGTCTAGGTCCAGTATTTTTCTTTTAATTTAATACGTAGTACTTACCTAGGTAATAGTTAGCTGAGAAAGAAACGGCTGTTGTTAAGTCATAAAAAATCATGTAGTGTAAGTTCTGGGGGGTTACCATAAGCTCTTAAAACAGTATCATTTCAATAATATTTATTGTCATCGGAGAAAGACGACCTTATGACGTATATCATAAAGTTGCTTATAAAGGCGGACATTTAGCAAGATATAAATAATACTGCCTTATGCGTTCTTGGTAGGGCCCCTAATCAAGGTCATGTATCGATGCGTTTCGCTCGTTGAATTCCTGCCCCGTCCCCCGCTTCTTACAAATTATTATTTCTAATACGGTCATTTTTCAAATCAGTTGATGTTTGATCGCGATTGGGGTGCGTTAGGTTTTTGTTTGTGTTTGCCTTTATTTTTCGCAAAGTGTTCATGAGTACCTTTCCATTGTGAAAATTGAATAGGGGGTGGCTAGTGTGATCCTGACCTGACTTGACGCCTCCCGACTTTTTCATATGGGTAGTGTTGAAGATTTGACTGACGTTGAAAGCAGACCTTAAAATTGAACTAACCTTGCCTTAAAAAGTTATAGGAAAATAGGAACCTATTAACAATACTTAAAGACACATCAACAACCATGCTAACTACAATGGTGGATATGTTTAAATATGAATGTAAATAGTGTGAATAGGTAGGTACGTAAATCATTTTTGTAGTAAGGTACATACCTAAGCCTGATTTTTATCTTTACCACACGCCTACATTCACAATTTTTTTATGATCAATCAGTTCAAAGCCTATCATTGGGATAGGACACGCAATAAATGTAACACACACATACCTACCGTATCTAGCTGTGTCTCTTTTTTTTTTTTTTTTTTGAATGACTAACTTGTTGCTAATCTTGCGATTTTTACAACTTCACCGAACTTTGTGGGCCGAGCAGAGTGCTCAGCCCGAGTCTGTGTCTCGACGCGCGGGTGACGGGTCATTGAATGAATTGAATGAATATGAAATATTGAAAATGCTGTAAATGCTGTAATTAATTTATTTGAAGTCTGATTTTTTTTTAATATTTTTTACTGATTTAGTTACATATTCAGAATGTCCAGGTAAAATATTGTGCACTAATTTGAAAAGACCTTATATAATCTTCTATTTATGTTGTATCTGAAAGGTGTTAAAAACAAATGGTTCTCAATTTGACCATGTGTTGTTTTTTGGTCTATAAAAGTTGAATATGCAATTAAATTAATTCTCTTGACTTTTTATTTCAATTTCAAATAATAGGTTTAATTTGGAGTTATTTATTTATTACCTGAACTATTATTACTGTATGCACTTTTGTCCATTGAAAACTTTTTATAAACACTAAAAGTACTCATTGAAACTGACAACTGCAATAAATAAATATCTGCACCTGAATTATTAATCTTGCTCAAAAGTAAACAAATCTGATTGAGCACAAGTAGAAGAACAACACACAACATGTCAGTGTTATTCAATAATTTTAAGACAAATACAAATATTAAAATGAATTCAATAACAAACAAAATCAATCAGAAAATTGTTTGTATGGTGTTGGACGTCGGTTATTTAAAGATAAACGAGGCATTTTAAAGACATTGATAATAGTAACCAGTAACAATAATAAAATCGTAATAAAAAGTTTGTATACATATTTGCTGCAAGTTGCATATGGTATGGACAAAGAATATCAAGTGGCAAGTTCCTATTGATTCCTATTGCTATTCCTACTGATCTGTTTGTCTTTCTTTACATTCATTACTCTTTATACAAACACACAGAATTCAAAGACTTCACATTACCCTCGGATAATATCGGAGCGGTTTTGTCGTTAAATCTCAACCTAGGTACACCCTGAAACTTCTAAGCTGTAAACGTGAACGTTTGCATTGCATGTTTTGTCAATCTTTTATTCGCCATTCTTTTCTCGAAACGAACGAGTTTTTCTCATTTGTAGCACTCCCATTTTAATCGTACTTATCCTACTTTTGTGTTTTTTCCAACATAACTTACGGTTCAGTAATGCAACATAGGGATAAACAAAAAGTAAAAAAAAACTTATTGGAAAAATGTTATCATAGCAAATTCATAGGCAAAGGCCCTGTATGGTCCAGAATGATAAAGTCCACATTGTGATATTGAAGGGTGGAGCTGTGCTACGAGTTCGCCGGCGCCGGCGGCACGGTGGCGAGCGGGCGCGCGGCGCGCGGGCGGGGCGAGGGGGGCGGGGTGGGGTGTGTGCCGGCGCCGCCGCTGGACGGAGCCGCCGCGCTGCGGGTGCTAAGGGCACTGCGCTTCCCGGGCAGCCAGGAGGGCAGGCAAGAAGATGCCGAAGAGTTCCTCGGATGCTTGCTCAACTCCCTCAATGATGAGATGCTAGAGGTACGTTGTTCAACATCGTGTACGGTGTTAAAGACTAGGAGACAAAGCCATGGCCATACACTAATACGCAAGAGATATTATGTCACCAACCTTTATAAAATTCTTTCAAGATATAAAGCTAAAAAAATATATATTTATTTGTAAATCTACTACTGCTTTTTCCCTAAAAGAACTTAAAAGTTATATGCTTATTCTGTATTTTTAGCTAATAAAACTTGTGGAACCTGAAGAACCAAAGGATGCAACAAACAGGCCAAATGGTATCGTTGCCCCGGAACAACCTGTTGAAGAAGAAGACGACAATGATGAGTGGAAGGTTGGTTTGTTGTTATTTTATGTTTGTATACATGTATTCACAATAAAACCAGTTCCTCTTTGTTAGTGTTTATAGTGCAAGTTTATGTATGTTTGAATATCAAACATTCAAATAGAACTCCTAAAATGGTGGTTAGTTTAACAAGTTTATGAGTGCATGTGTGTATGTGTCCTTAACTATATTTCAATTATATCGGGTTGCAGCAAAATTGGTTTAAGAATTTTGTTAATTTGTTGAGATATGGGTTTCAACTAGAAATAGTTACAATTAAAAAAAAAAATTTAAGACTTAACTACCAAAAACGAACCAATGTAGTTGGACACTTTAGGTATAAACACCTACCATCCGTAATCAAAACAACTCGTTTCTTGAATATAGGAACCGGTAAGTGATCTTGCTGGCAATGAGCTATTTAAACTATGTTCGCCGCTTACGAGCTGCCAATCAGGCAGGTGGGACAGAGACGTGGACCGAGATGGGAAGAGGTGTAACGAGATGTATATGTAAGGTGTATTGTGTGGTCCAGGTGATGGGTCCCCGCAACCGCGGCGCTGTGGAGCGGCGGTGGGCGGCGCGGCGCACGCCGCTGGGCGACATCTTCCGCGGCCGCACCCGCCTGCGGCTGCACCGCGCTGCCACCGACTCCACGGACGCCGTGCAGCCCTTCTTCACGCTGCAGCTCGACATCGAGGTGAACACACTACAGACACTATATCTCTCAACAATAGGATTTTAATACTTTTTTAAAATTTTAAATAGGAAATAGAACAGACTAATTTAAAAAAATTCAAAACACGTGTTAAAAATGTCGACACAAAATCGATATGGTATTAATCATACAGCACTAGACGATGTATCGAAATTTGATAAAATATTAAGTATGATACGAAGAATGTTTATGTTTAAAGTTTGTACTGCACAATACAACTTGTATATCATACTCTCTTAAAAATATCGCATTAACGCAACCTATCCAAACTATGACAATCTTTTCACCTGTTTACATTGCCTTTAAAATTTAACAATTAATTCTCCATTTCTATAGTAGGCCTACGCATTACTATGGAGGAACTTTGGTGTCAATTTAGTTAGTTGGTCTTTACAGACCAAATGATATCTTGAACTTGTCACTATTGTTACAAAAAAAACCCAAATATTTTTAAACCTTAACATCTGATACAATTTTGACAGTGGTATGTAATTTACAATGATGCTATTTATTTTTCGTCTCTGATATTGTAAATATTAAATGTGGACAATTTTTACTGAGTATCTAAACAAAAAACATTAACAGATATTTATCTGAATGTATTTTACAATCATTTCAAATATTTCAGCGATCCAACACAGTTAAGGATGCACTGGAACTTCTAGCCGGCAAGGACACCCTAGAAGGAGTGTCGGACGCTTGGCAACAGTTATCTCTAGAACAACTGCCTGTCATCTTACTTCTGCACCTCAAATGCTTCCAGCTGGACTCGGAAGGCCACACCGCCAAAATTGTCAAGAATATTGACTACCCTATCGACCTTAAAATTGATCCTAGTAAGTATTTATTTTGTTATAGGCATCGCCCATTACCTTCTTTCTATATATTTCCTCAAAAATGAGATTTTTTAACTATTAGAAGATAGCTTTCCTGATGGTAATAAATACAATATCGCCTCTGTGATCTAGCGTTTCAGTAGTTGGACTTGACTGCATGAGATCCGGGGTTCAAGTCCCGTGTCGGGCAACAAAAAGGAATTTGGGTTTTTCCAATTTTCTAATAAAAAATGTTGCTCGGGATAGGATATGTGCCCGGTTGGCGATAGGCTTGCCACCTATCACATTGTGGGACTTAGTATCTTCGGCTAGTCGTGGGTGCCCTAATTGTGCCTCGTCTTACTTTTTCGGGGATATGGGCGTGAAGATACTTTTTTTTAATAAATACAAGTCGCTTTTAGATACCTAAAATGATAATGGTACGTTGCAAATTTGTGGCGCGGATGATAAGCTACTTGTGCTAATTAGTATTAATTAGCTTGACACATTTTTCTATACAAATTATTTTTATTAAATCTTTCTATGATGATAATTAGTTGAGGTCTCTGAACATGATTTTATTCATATGTTGAATAACTAAACTGAGTGAAAAAAGCATTACTAAAATAATTTATTAAGTTTGTATCAGTAGTAAATAATTTATATTTAAAAATTTCAGAGATTACATCATCGAAGCACACAACCAAGCAACGACTGTACAAGTTATTTGCTGTTGTCTATCATGAAGGAGTTGAAGCAGTCAAGGGACATTACCTAACAGATACCTTCCACGGGCAATCTGGATGGATAAGGTATGGAATAAATTCGAACATAGTGTTAGAAATTGGTTTTTTAATTACCATACTTAAATCCAAAGAAGTTGTTTAGTTGCTCATTTCCCGTCAAAAAAATGTATGCGTATGATAGAGCGACAGAACGGGAAAGACGATGCATAATGTATGAATTGGACTTACCAGAAGCCGAAGACCCTAAATATATCCAGCTCCACACAACACACACATACACACTGCTGTACTGTTAAGTAGCACCAATAATACACACTAGAAACTCAACATATGCTTTGCTTTGCAACCGAAGCATCATCAAGAGAATGTGTCTTCAGTTCAACAAAAAAAATAAAATGTAACTATCACTTTGCAAGGCAAATAGCCAGTTGTCTCTGTTATTGTTACTAGTAGTCACTGTTATTGAGAACGAAACTTGATTATTTTAACTCTACTTAATGGCTAAAATCTAACCATTAGTTTGTAGGGATATTTGTACAATGATGCTATTTATTTTTCGTCTCCGAAATTGTAAATATTTACATGTGGACAACCATTTCTGAGTGTTTGCTCAGAGAAACATTTAACCCATTTCATCTGAACGACTATTATAGCATTAATATTTTCAGGTACGACGATTCCACAGTCACACAAGTGACAGATGCACAAGTTTTGAAACCTAAACCGCCCCGCATGCCGTACTTGCTAATGTACCGTCGGCATGACACAATACCACCACACCGTCCTAATGGGAAACCTGAATAAAATGAAACTGAACAATGTTAGTGTAAATATCAAGTGAAGTGTAAAGTGACTGTGCCTATTAAACTGCACAACGAATATTTTGTGTTAAATGTAAGCGCATTTTCTGGGAAATGTACAGGATCAGCCAGCATATCCTGCGTTTCCCATGAGTTTTTTTTTAATGTTAATTGCTTTTGAGATGCTCTTAAAATTTCCTTTATGTACATAGGTTTAGGTGTAAATAAATAATGGAAAATGGTGATGTTTTGATTTAGTGTATATTTAATGTGTATTCTATAAAAACATGACTCATTAGTGATGTAAATCTTGACAAATTGTAAATAATAGTGCTTTTTCCTGTTTTCTTTTTATTTTGCTAATGTGAGGTTTATTTGTTTGAGAAAATTAAAAAAAATGTTTAAAAATTGTTGTATGCAGGTAGAAGGAATTGTAATATAAATTTAAAAAGTTCTAAAAGTTTATTGTGGGGAGAGAAATGTTTGAAGTCAACACTGAGAAAGAGAATATTTACATTCTGATATGTTGTAATTACATGAAGGGTGAAATTGTAAGTTTCCATTCGATTGATTTGATATTCAAATCAATATTTTAAAAAATCTCAACTCTTACACACAGGCATCACATTGACCACAAACAACTATGTTGGACATATCTATGGGCTGTGAATTCTGCAGAACGAAACGCCCATCTGGTCATTCATTTATTAGTTGATTATACGGAAAGAACATGCATAATATAACTTGGAATTTTATTATTTGCTTTTGAGAATGCTAAAATATTACCAGTATTCCTTACCCCTTGATGTTATTAAGCATATCTCGTTTTCTCAAGCTGTTATTGGATAATCAATGTGATAATATGTCAGAATGTAAGTATTTAAAACTTAATAAACTGATGGAAGTACAAACATAGATGTTTTGATAGGCTTATTAACGTGCGACAAAATTTGTTTCGTGCTACTAATTGTAAAAAACTGGCAAGTATGTAGTTGATAGCTAAAACAAAGTGTATTTATATGGAAGAATCGGAATTAAAATATTGTATAAATTGTCATTTACGTTAAAGAAAAGGGATTTGGGGCATAGTATGGATAGAGAATGCATGACGAAGTATCTAAAACTTAAGGCCTAATAAATGCTTGTTCCAATATTAAAAAATGTATCAAACTCAGTTGTTCTAGTATATTCCTGAATTACATAGGCCCTTACTAATGTAGTTTTTGTACTTTGTCGAACTTATTAATAGAGTAAGAATATAGGCTATGCTTTCACATATTTACAGTAAAAAAATTGTTTTGGTAAACAGTTCAGGTGTTGGACTTCACTGTATGAGGTCCAGTGTTCGAACCCCGGGTCTGGCAACAAAAAGAAAATTTGGGTTTTCCAATTTTGTAATTAAAAAAAAATGGTTCTTCGGGATTGGATTTGTGCCCGGTTGGCGATAGGCTTGCCACCTATCACATTGTGGGACTTAGTGTCTTCGGCTAGTCGTGGGTCCCCTGGTTGTGCCTCTGCCTACCTCTTCGGAGATATGGGCTTGAAGATACTTAAATAAATTAACATGTGATGGCTGTTTTTATTGAGAACAATTTATTTTTTTTGCCAATAGAATCAAACATTTTGACAGTTTATAGCCTAAGTTGTTGGTAGGTTTTATATGTCAGTAGTGTTCAGTGTTATGCCTTCTAGTGTCAGTCATTTTCCATACAAGAAGGAAAACTTACGATGTCCGATTTTGGTATTATCAGATGTTGCCGTCATATCTCTTACTGTATTAATAATTTTACGTACCATCACAGATAGGATTTACGGAATTGGTGCTTTGACAGTCTAAAAAAAAGGCAGTGAGTGAGTGCCCTTGATAATGTGATACATGGTGGGTGGTTAATATGAATTGTTTAGTTGTAGCTCTTGTTGTAAGTGTTAAAAATAAATAGATATATGTTTGTCGATGTTGGTCACGGATTGTCTGTTTTTAATATTATTCAAATTCAATTTAAATCTATACTTTTTGTTAAACTGTGATTGCGAGAAAGAAAATATGTCACTCAGCTCCGTGCTATAAGACATTTCCTACATCTTGTGTATATATATTTTCTATCATGCTCTAACACAAGTTAATAGGGAAGCTTTAGAGGATGAGTGCTTTTGTTAGAGTAGAAAGAATATGTGTTATATGCAAATGATGCAAAATATGATAACAGGAATGGATAACCTACTTTTTTTATGTAACCATATGTATAGATCGACATTTGAATGATAAAGTTTGTTGTGTATAAAATTTGTTTTGAACTAGGTCCATCGAAAGACGATCATCTCATGAGCATTATTGTAGTGAAATTCTGATCTCACATCAAATGTTGTTGTTTTTCACATTTTATTGTGAATTGGAATGAAAAGGTATGAGCATGTATGCTGATTGAAATTAATCTTAAATTATTGTTTGATTTTGCTACTATAGTGTTTCTATTTTTAAGTGTTTAAAAACAATGTAAAATGAAATTTGGTTTTAGTTCCAAATCTAAAAAAAATATATTTAGTCTTAAATGTAGTCAATTTGACTGTAATATTTAAATGATTAGTTTTAGTTTTGTGATGTCTAGTAATATTACTGATATCACTCTAAGCTTTTTATGTGTATATAACTTGGTTGTTATTTTTTTTATTTGGAATTTGGGTAGCTCTTAGTATAGTGATAATATGTTTGGCACCATTTGGCTATACATGATACCTTGAAATTTAAATTTATTCAATTGTACATTTTGAGTCAATATTATATCACTTTAATAAAGAATATGAGTAATGATGTTTTATGCAATAAAAGATGAGCATTAAAAATTTGTTTCTGCCTTGTCTGTAATATCCTCATTAAATCAATGACTACACTTTAAGCAATTTTTTTAATTAAATAAAATATAGAACACAGAATGAGAATATAAACCTTACAACAAACAACCTTACAATGCAATAAAGTCCTTATTAAACATGTATGAGACAAACAGGGTATGTCCATACAAACCTGCCTTTTTAGTATTACTTTCTTTTTATATTATAAATAGTGGGTAAATGTGCAACTAGTAAACTAGCACATCTCCAAAAACTCAACATGTATGCACTTACAACAATATTGGAAGTATTACGCAGTAAAACAGGAGTTTACTACTTAGGAACTAGGAAAATTGTGTGTTTTATTATAACTTTGATTAAAGTACTAATGATTTATGTGTTATTGTTAGATGATATATACAGCTACAAAAATCAAAGAACAGCAAAATGTAATGTATTCTATGAAAAATTATATCTGAGCAAATCTTTACAACATTTTTAATTGAATTAAAGCAACAATATGTAAAAGCAATCTTATGCGTATAATTTAGAATCTCAAGAACACATTTTAGGTTTGAATTTGGATTATTTCCTGTTAAATTTAATATTCTAATTGTTAATTTTTATATTCTAGATATTAAATGTTATATAATCTTGGCTCAATGTTTTTAAGGCACCCAGACAAGAGAAATATATGGAGCATAAATAAATGAACAGTAGAATAAAGCAGGAAGCGGCGCGAACACTATCAAAAATTGGTGCTGTTTTGCTCCATCGATTCACTTCTGAAATATAATACCCAGTTTTTTTTATTATTGGAGTTTTTATCAAGCTCAATCATTAGAAACCTCACAACACCTACTTGCACAAATTTATTTAGTTTTAGCAAACGTTCCTTATGTTGAGATGATGTGCTTAAAATAATTTGTGTAAAATTGACTGTTACAGCTTGTGTAAATTTATGAATATTTTGCTAGTTTATAATGTTGTGGTTAGATATATAAAATTTCGTCAGTATATTATATGGTGATAAGAGCTCATGATCTGTTTACTGAACCAAGAATCTAAACTGATGAGAGTAATATATTCTATTAAGTCAGGGACAAAAAAAAACAGATTTTCTCCATCAACTTAGAAATAGTATTTATTTTGTCTATTTTAATGTGATATTTAGATAAAAGACATGAGCAGTAATGTTTGTTTAAATGGGAATGGGAAAGGCTTAATTCTTTTTGCGATCAGTAAATGTGAGGTCGGAAGATGAGAGAGAGTAATCGGGCAGTCGGATTGAAATTGTATGTTAAGCGGCCTGTAAATTGGGGTTCAACATATTCATAAATTGATTGGGACCAACGACTTTGACTCAATAATGTTACTAGAGCATGAAGTTTTGGAGATAGCATGTTTCGATTCCTATAAAGGTTTTTATTTCTAACTATCCTTGTGAAACAACATTAGCAATATAGTAGATATAAAAGTTTCTAGAGTGAAGTAATAAAATTTAGGAGTAGAAATAGAACTTTAGTAGGATTGAAGTAAATACATACATTTGTATAAAAGAAAACATAATCAAAAAATATATACCTATTGTTGAATGCTAAAAATAGTCAATTTTATATGAATTTTGTGCAGTTGGTGTGTAAGACTGAACGCAGGGTCCCCGAATGTGCAGTAATTATAACATAAAGTATGTATATTAGAATATAAGTTTCTTTTAACAATTTGCTGCCTTTAGTTAAGTTATTGTTATATATTTATTGTTTGTACACAATTGATTCAAAATTATCTGATACTTGAATAGTCAATGAATTTGTATGAAACAGCTTACAATGAATGTTTATTTAAACAAATGATTTGAATAAAACCTAGTGTTAGAGGCGTATGGTGTCAGACACCCTGATAAAAGGGAATATGAAATTTATAAAGAACAAAATGATATTTCTTACGTGATCAGATTTTCAATGTTACACATCTGAAAATTATGGGTAAAAGGAAATTACTTCCATATCGGAAGTAGTGATATCCACAGAGCTATTTTGAAATTTATTCACTAGAAATTGGATTGAGAGAAATGATTTTATTGTCATTTGAGAATATGTATTTTGTTCATTAGATCATTTCATTATAGGGTTAAAAATATATGGTTAAAATCAAACACTAAAGCAATACTCTTACTGGATCCTATTTTGAATCAAATGTATATAATAAATGTATCTTTGTAGCATATATATAAATATAGCATATATGTAGCATATATATAGTATTGTTTGTAAATTACTGTGGAGGTTTATAGTAAGTTAAAAATATAATCAGTCTTGTATCCGCTATGGTCTATTTAGTATAAGGGACTGTTTAAAGTTAAATTTGAATATCACTTAGTATTAATCCTTGTCATTTAAATATGTGGATTGATAAAGAACATAGAGGAATATATGGATCAATGTCTGTGGAAAGAATTCTCCAAATAACTTGCAGCTGTAAAATTTTGTATCCATGCACTTGAAATAACATCATGAACCATACACAGATATGTGAAGGTCTTTTTTACCAGCCTCCTTTCCTATCCGTATTTAGTGGAATCCTAAGGAATTGCAATACAGATTCTATGTAGTGGCAGATTTTTATAAACATTATTTCAAAATACCCTCCACAGTAAAAAATGTGTTTCTACCCTCCATTCGTAAATGTTACGATACTTTAAATGTCTCGTGTTAATTTTTTAAAACAATATTTTTAATTAACAAAATATGATACCGTTGTTTTTTAATTAACAAAACTACCTTTATAATAAGTTCCGATAAATGTAAATTAAATATCACACTGTAAATAGATAAAAAGCCTATTTCAAGATGAATCCCAAGTTAGAATAGTATTTATTATAGATTGACAACATAAAGCCTATAAACGTAGTGGTACTGTATAGTAGATACTTGCTACAAACCCTACTACAGTGCCGCCAACTTGTATGTTCAGTGGTCAAAATCGGAACTAATTGCTATTTCGTGCTTGTTTTCGCAGTCGTGTGAGTACTCTCTGAAGTATGAGAGCCAAGTATGTAAGTCCCACATCTTTTTTTTTATTAATGTTTTCCTAAACGTTACACTAGCGGCTCTGTTTAATGAATAGATAAGTTGGTGACACTGAACTGAGACATTTTATCAATGTGTTGTAGTCAGTGTATATGCACTACACACACATCCACGCCGCACGTAGATAACTTAAGTAAGAGAAAAGAATGGCAGATCCAGAAGAGAGCAGTTCGTTTATTTTTATATTATTATTTGATATTTAACTATTTTTAACACTTGGGCAGAATAAACCAGCTACTGTCCTGCATCTGCTGTTTCAAAAAAAATATTGTGCTATAGGCGGTTGGTATATTAACTTGGGATACTTCGAATTTTCGAAATAATGTTAGATATTTTGTACTTGAAAAGAAATTGCCTTTTTATTTGACCACAGCGTTTATGAGCATTTATGAATACCGTGGAATATAATTTTCGAGCTAGATTAAACCTAATGCTGTTGGCTGTGAAATAAATGTTTCGTACACAAAATTCTATCTGTCCAAAATCATCTTATCTCGTATATTTAACAATTATTTTTAATCTAATTTAATTGTAGATATAATAAATCTGTTATAATGTAAATTAGTTTGTATTAATTAGTAAATGTTCCTGATTATATAGTTTATTGATTGTCCGATCAAATATTTATAATGGTAAGGCAGCTTTTTATTTTTAAAACGTATATGCCGATGTCATGGCATTAGTCACGCCAAGTGCGGATTTTTGTGGAACTAACACTATTGAATTTGACATTTGTACATAGATAGTAGCGCCACAACCCGAATGACCCAATCGAGATTTTTTCTACAATTCTGATTCAACTTCACTGTAAATGTAAATTTAATGCATCTTGAATAATGAATACTAATGTTTCGCGTATCGAAGAGTGCATAAAGAGTATTACTTTATAAATCAGACAGATGTAACCAAAAGCTCTTCAATAATAAAATTAGTTTTTATCAAGTCATAGTAGTCATTGTATTTCATTTTATTATTTGAATGAAACAATGTTGCAGTTCTTTTTTCACAATCTGACTAGATATATGCCTAGACAAACATATTTTAATTTTTATATCCAATGATTTAGACAGCTAACATTCCTCCCTGCTTGCTTTCTTGATTTTAAAGAAATTATAATGATTGCAATTATTGCTCACGTAAGGATATGTACACATAAAAAAGGGATTATTTGCAAATTTTGCATTACACCCTGTTATTGTAAAACTAAAAAGGCGCTGATTTTGTGTAAAGTTCAAGTAAAAAATCTAACTAAAATAACACGCGTTCATTAAATTCATTACAAGGGGCCCATTTTCGTTGATACCACGTCGGAACGTCTCGCTTACAGCTGTTATAGAAAAACTCACTCATTGTGATCAGTCTTATCATTATTTCCAAATGTTTACTCAAAGATCTCATAATGTCAATGAACCCCTTTTCCTGAATCCTTCATACATGTAGTAAACAAAGGCACTCTGGGTTTTGCAGTTGTTTATGATAGCCGTTCAAAAAATAGTTTTTAGTATTTACTTCCAAACATTTTGAATCAGACGGCCTGTTTTGTTAAAAAAATTATGATTCTAAAAAACGTCTAAAAGACTGTTTTAAGATTCTAAAAACACTTCTTTCCATAATCATTCTTTTAATTTATACATTTGTTACGCGCATTAAAACTATAAATCAAATCAAACACTATCTTCAGATAGACGTTGGTGCATTGGTTGTATCGCTGACTATTGCTTCGGAAATATGGGCGTGAAGTTACTAGACTAGAAACAATGTGTCAAAAATCAATTTGCTCGCAGGGTCGATGTAGTCTACTACAAAGTCTTTTGTGTCTGTATCACTCATGTGATATTTAAATCGAAATCTCGACAGGTGAAATCGAGCACTACACGAATTTAGTAATAACGGAGCCCTTACCATGACGGGCGTTCTAATCGGTAGCGTATGAGTTTGTATGAAAACTTTGAACAACGCCTCTGCTGGTAACTAAGATTTTAAGACCAAAAGCGCTATAGAATTCGATAAATTACTGAACGTAATCCATAAAAACTCATGGTAAAGGCTCAGTTGTGTGCAATAGTTATATGTACAGTCGGCTAAAGATAATGGAAGCAGGTTGCGCGGGTACTACCATTATAATGTGCCTATCTAAAGGCCTTTGTCACGAGGAATGATTATATTAAGATATACAACTCTGCATCAAGTTTTATGGTGAAATTTGGGACAAATGCTCCGAACAATCATACTGAATGGGTGGTTAGTGCTTGCTAGACAAGTTAACCAATATCTTTGGACAACTGTAAAAAAACATCGGCGGTCTATTTACTTAGGGTTTAGATGTATAATATGCAGTATGCTTATCTATTATTTTTGTATGAGGAGTTTCATTATTAAGTTACTTTTAATTTTAGGTTTAAGGTCCAAGGCTGTATTAAAAAGGAATGTTTTTACCAATCGATATGTTTTGCGACTTGTATTGCATTATAAATGTCATTATTTCTCAATTATTTCACACTCCCAGTGAAACCTAAATTATACATCGAAGCATAGTAGTCGTGGTGTAAATAAATGAAAATATAGGAATAGGAAGTTTTAAATTTCCTACAAATCTTGCCAACATACTCGTGAATAAGTTTATATTTCTCTTATTTGTTGTTGCATGATTTATATATATTTGGCAATCTTCTATCCATATATGCTTCGTCGTTCTGCGATTTTAAAATAACTGATAAAACTATGTTCACTTATGATAGTAAAACTAAGCAATGAGAATTTTACAATACAGTGATAAATTTGTCAGTACTATCAAACATTTCTATAAACGGGGACCTCTGTAAATTAGACATATAATTCAAAACCTGTTGAATTAGAAAACTAAATGATAATAAATCCTTGGTCCCTTGAGATCCCAATTAACCAGGTTTCATTGTAATACTCAAAATACAGTCTGTCGAAACTTTATTATGCCAGGTTCAGTCTAAGGCATGGGCGAAAAAGAGCATCTTGCAAATAAACCAAATAGAACGACGTCTTGGTTGGTTCATTAGTTTAAATCTGTATTTGGTATGTTATTGAAAAAAATGTGTTTGCATAAACATTCTATTATTATTCTATTATATTCATTTATTCTGTAAGACTTAATTTGCAACAGCCAAGCCATTGTAATGCAATAATTGTCTTTTTTATGCAATTAGCAAGTATGCACCGCTGTCAAAGATATACGATGTACTTACTACTACTCGTATGTCTGCCTACTAGTACTATTATAGGCCAGATGGTTACCATAAGCTCTTAAAACAATATTTCAACAATACTAATTGTCATCGGAAAATTACATCTTAAGACGCATGCCGTAAAGTTGCTTTTTTATGTGGACATTTAGCAACATGGAAATAATAGAGCTATAAGCTTTCATGGTAGTACCCAGTTTAGCGCAACTTTCATATCAAAAAATAAAAAAAAATAAGTGCTATGTTTTTCATTCGTTCAAATCATATGACACTAGTTGCCTTATAGCTGAATGCCTTTAGACTTATTTTCAAATTATATGGGTTATAGTTTTTCAAGTAAACTTTATACAAATTCGGGTTTGCTATGTATCTATGGAAGTCCCTCCTCTTATTACGTAGTATTTGTATACTCTTTGGTAGTACCTTTATACCTTCTAATGTAAAAGCTTAAAAATTGAAAAAATAAAACTACTAAAATTTAAAATGTTCTTTTTTAATAAAATTAAAATATATCATACAACAGCAATAGTAAGAGTGATATAAGCTTTAAGTTAGATATTTTTTGCTTTACAAGTTTCATACCATATGTGTTTTGTTTTAATTATAATATATTACGTGGAGGTACCTTTGTTGGTATTAATAGACATGACTTAAACAAATGTCATGCCTATTACATTCAACAACTCTTCGTTGTTAATATCGATGTGTGTATGACTAATTATAAAAATAATCCTTTATTTTGGTAACAAATTGGTGTTATGAAAATTTTGTGAATAAAATACGGTGTCATTCTAAACTTGTTTTAACTCTTTATCTCCATCTTATTTTTCATTGCTGACGATGTTCTGCAACAATTAGGTACAGTTAAGGTTTCAGTTCACAATTTTACAGATTTATTTTACTTAGGTAATACATCTTTCTAAAAAAAAGAAAAGCTTTTCTTGACTTATCCAAGAAGAGCTTTACTTTTTGAAGTGAAAACTTGTGTAGCGACTTTGTTCACTATTTGTGATTGTTAATTAAAAATATGTAAAACTCGTCTCAGGAAACGTGATCTGATTGAAAATTCGTAGGACGGAGAGTAAAACCACTGTATGGTGTCGCCGCATTTCATACTGTAATTTTCGTTTTGCTGTGAGCCAGCTTGAAGTTAAAGATATTGGGTTTTTTAAGTGACGATTTCTTTAGTGGCGTTGTGCACTTTTTGTGATAGGTGAAAAATTGTAAAACTTGCATACAGAAGCGTTACTCCTGAAACTCGATTTATGCAATATTGGGAATTGAAATCAGATAATATTTCATTTTAGGTACCTACCTTTGAAGACAATACTAGCGAATAATTGAGATTTAGTTACTAATAAACAATTAATTATTTCCATGGGAATAGTTCAATTGAAATATATACTAAATGCTAGACACCTACTTTAAAAGCCGCTAAAACTGTTCAGTAGATTCAAGAGTAACCCACTCTTGAATCTCGATTAATACAATATTTGAAATTGGAATCGGATCTGTCACTTCAGGTATTCTTGAACACAATGCTAGCGAATTATTAAAGTTTAATAATAAATAATAAATTATTTTATCGGATTGATTGAATTTTGTTGTAACTAAATGTTAATCATCCGCTACTACAATGTTCAAGTGTAACTAAAATGACAAAATATCCGATTCAAATATCCAATTCGCATGAAATCGAGATTCAAGAGTAACCCTACAGGAGTACCTAAAATGACAAAACCGAGTCCAATTTGCAAAAATTGTCGAGTGTTGGTCCGGGCTCCTTTGCAGAATAGTTCATCTGCCTTACTGCCAGGTAGCTCGTAAAAGGCGAACATCCTACTAGATGGTAGAGTTTCGCAGCGACTCGCCCGTATTGATACGACCGCCTTACTTATTCCTGCCGCCATAACGACAGTGCTTGCCGTTGACGTGTTCCAGTCCGAAGGGTAAGGTAACTGGTAAACTTACTTTTGCTCGAGGCCTGACATCACGGTCTCAAGTTGGTAACGCACCATTACCACCTTTGGTGTCTCAAGGAGGCGTGAATTTCTTACAACAGTAAACCCGTCTGCTTGTTTGCCTTCCAATGTCATAAAAAAATCGAGATTCAAGAGTAGTAATTGAAAAAGTTCACGTGACTATCTTTATAATATATAACTTTGTAACTAATAAAGCGATATTACTAATAAAAAGGTACGTGGGCTATGTTTACTTAAATCGCCAGTGTGGTCTAGCGGTTTAGGTGTTGGACTGGACTGCATAAGATCCCGGGTCGGGCAACAAAAAGAGAATTTGGTTTTTCCAATTTTCTAATAAAAAAAATATAATAATATGTGCCCGGTTGGCGATAGGCTTGCCACCTATCATATTGTTGGACTTAGTGTGTTCGGCTAGTCGCGGGTGCTCTGGTTGTGCCTCTGCCTACTTCTTCGGGGATGTGGTTGCGTGAAGATACCTATTACTTTATCGAATGAAAAGCGACGGTGAAAGTACAGGCCTATTTACGATATTAAATAACTTACCCGCACTCTACATGTAAAGATGAGGTATAACAAGAAAAAACTGGCCACTGGTGCAAGTGTAAGAATAACCAACGTTGGCCCAGCCACTGCCCCTGATGGCCAAGTTGCTGTTTCCGTGAAAAATGTGGTCTGCAACGTTTATATAAATGTCAAAAACTGACTGCCTTCTTGTAGACACCGTTCAGCTTAGATTTTAAAATGGCAATGTGCCATCACAGACGCATTGCATCTAATAAACAGACTTCAAATACATAATGAGTTTCACTTTCGGACATCGCGTCCGAGTTTCTTTCTTTAGGTATTGGCCTTCACGTTAGTATTTTGCCAAGTAGAAAATATTAGTCAAGTAGAAAATTGCATCAAATTTTAATTCAATTTTAATCAATTATAATTAGTCATAAGTCGTCAGTAAGTCATATCTGGGTCTTGAGTAAAAGTGTGGCTTTGTTACTCAAGCTCGTCTATTGAGATTTGGCAGCAGCGAGGAATTACACTACACTAATTTCTTCATGATTACTTCATTTGTGCACTTTCACTGAACAAAATTAATCTAATTCCCACCTAAATTAACTAATTTCACTCTATATAAACACGAAATTCAATAACTATGAAAAAATTACGACCGTCTTCATTCACGATGGCGCCAAAAACCCGTCCGAGTTTGAGGTAAATTCATCACCATTGTGCGTGCGCGTGCGCACGTAAAACCGTGCAATTAAGACATTTCTTACCTGCACAACACCTTTAGGCGCAGGACAAATACAAGAGGCGTCGGGCGAGGGCAAGGCGCGGGCGAGGTGCGCCACTTCTTTGATTTTCATACAAAACGTATAAAAAAGGTGGGGCCAGCGCCGCTCCTTTTTAGTATGTCTCGCAAAGCACATCTTCTATACATTTTGTATGTAAATCAAAGAAGTGGCGCACCTCGCCCTCGCCCGACGTCTGCATTTCGGGGTCTGGGTGTTTCTTTAATTTATATTAGTTTATATTTAAGTATTTCTATGTATTAGAATCTTTGTCTAACACCCATAACACAATCATAATATGTATAATTTGCTTACTTTGGGGTTAGATTCAATTTGTGTAACTTATCAAGAAATATAAAATTTATTTATTCTTTTTTAATCAATTATTAGTATACTACGTTACAGCAGGTGTAACAAAATAAGTGGAAGTAACACTAATTTCAAGTAATATGTAGCTATGGTACCTACATATATTACAAAAGTACGAAATATTATCAAAAATGCGCAACTAAAAGCGGAAACATATTTTTGTTGGCTTTTTAAAGCCAAAAATACTTTGTTGCATAAATTCACTGCCTTCATCTTCAGCAATATAATTCTTTTAGTGCACGTCGACCCCAGCACTTACATGCTACTGACTTGACTTTTAAAAAAAATATTTGAAAACTGCAACTTACGAAAAGTATAGCAGGAGATATCGCCCAACAAATCCGTAGAAACATGCAAGGATATTCCCCCACAGCGTAGAAAACGTCTTCGCAAAATGTGGACTGACCATAATTGTATGTGATCACTGTGGCCACTATTGCTGCGATGGGAATGCGTGGTTGGGTTATGGGCCAGGTCATTAAAAAGTTCAAGATGTATATCCCACCCTGAAATTTAAAAATTGATGCTAGTTTGCCATTCCTCAGCACTTTATGTAGGATTAAACGACAGCAAGTGGTTCAAGTTTTTTCAAGGGATTATAGGTTTTCTTTCTTTATTTAGGCATTGGAATTCGCGTTAGTATTTCAGCATCAGTCAAGTAGAAATTTGCATCATTTTACATCCAATTAACCAAAATCGAGATTCAACTACAATTAGACATAAGTCATGTCAAGGTCTTGGGTAAAGCTGTGGCCTCATTACTCAAGCTCATGTAGTGAGATTTGGCGGCAACGAGGAAATACACGATACGCTAAAATCTTTATGATTATTTCATTTGTGCACTTTCACTGAACAAAATTGTATAAAATACCACCAAAATTGACTAATTTCACTCAATATAAACACGAAATTCAATAATTATGAAAATACTTCGACCATCTTTTCGATCGATGGCGCCAGATGGTTACAGGTTTTCAAATTTATTCCTTTTTTTGTTATACAAAAGGTCTTAGTGGAGCTTAATGCGGATCTGTTTTCTGTACCAGCCAACGTTCGCGCCAACAGAAAAAAACAAAAGTAGGTGCATTAAAAAAAAACAAAAAACTTAACAAAGCAGAAACACATATTATCATATCAAGATATGTGTGGAAATATCTACTTCTGTAAGAAGTAGGTAATCGTTGGAATTGCTTCTTAAAGGTGAACCTACTTTGGGTTGCTTTACATGGAAAGAGAGGTAGTTCCAGAGACGCAATATCTAGATGCTAAACGAATTCAAAAGGAAATGAGTTCTATGTAAGTTTAAACGATGACCAGTAAATTATCACTGGTGGTAAAGTCCTGTGCAGCAACTTGCCCAGGTAAGGATCCAATACCTTACCTATTCTAATACCTATTCTTACCGCTATGTTTATATCCGGAAGGTAGGGTAGCCGAAAGACTTGCACAATTGGTTTTAAGCCTCGGCTGGCTACGGGACAGTAACGCACCTACAACGTCCATAGTGTCTATAGGCTGCGGTTATCTTTTTCCATCAGGGGAGCCGCATGTTCGCTGCCTTTTGCCTGGTTCGATCCATGGATCGGGCAACAAAAACAATAGAAATGGTGTATTTTCAATTTTCTAATAAACATAACGTTGCCCGGGATTGGATATGTGCCCGGTTGGCGATAGCCTTGCCACCTATCACATTATGGGACTTAGTGTTTTTGGCTAGTCGTGGGTGCCCTGGTGCCTGGTTGTGCGCTGCCTACATCTTCGGGGATATGGTCGTAAAGATACTTTTTTAAATAGATATTACCTGTGTACAAAATGTAATGATGCCGGTAAAACAACTTATGACACAGATCAAGATAAGAAAAGCCCACGTTATTTTCCTGATGGAACGTCCGGTGAATGTTGACATTACCGTCTGTACCAGTAGAGCCTGTGGAAACATCTTATCTTTACTGCAAAATTTCTCGAAGAAGAAGAACGTTTTTTTTTACTCATTAACATTTCAATAATACAGAGTGTCAACGCAAAAGTCTATATTAATTCACATCTTCATGTCAAATTACCCCGTGTAGACAGAGAGTATATAATTGTATTCACTTGAAATAAAATCGCTTTTTGAAGTAGAAAACAGTATGAAAATGTCTACTCTTTTAATACGTCATAGTACAGGCCTTGTCCTAAGGTACAAATATGATATATTTATATAAAATAATAGTAGCAACACGTAACTGTACCTACCCCCAAAACATTCTGCTGGACATATTGGGATATAGTTTTATATACCTACGATCGGAAAGAAAACTCGGAGATGGAAGCGCTACTGGCAAGAAATTCGTGTATCTTAGACGCCAACCTTTTTTGTTAGGGGTGTCAAAACATTAGGTTAGGTATAGATTACACTGTATTTAATCAATGAGACCTGAACTGTTACCGTATTATATGCAAATAAAGAATTATTATTATAATTATTAATTGCATTTGCGAAAATAACCTCTGTGGTCCAGTGGTCCGGTTGTTCAACTTGACATCATGAAGCACCGGGTCGAGCAGCAAAAATAAAATGTGTCATCATTTTTCAATTTTCGAATAAAAAATCGTTTCTCGGGATTGTTTATGTGCGCGTCTTCAGCTAGGCGTGGGTGCCCTGGTTGTAATTAATACCTCTGCCTTACACTTCCAGGGTACGGGCGTGAAGATACTATTTCTTTGTCAAAACAAAACAGGAACTCACCGCTGACGTTACTGATAGTACATACATGGTGTAGAACACTAGCAAAGACCAAAATTGACTACCAGGAATCCTCGTCACATAGTCGGCCCACAGGATCATTGATGATGACGCCCCTGGAATAATAATCAAAACTCAAAATATTTTTATTTCACGTGAACCTACGAGAGCCACCTGTGACGTGTCTATATAATACTAAATCTACCACCGGATCAGAACGCGGACTCACACTGTGAAGATCCGGCAAGAAACTCAGCTGGCTTGTTTTTTTTCCTTTTTTTAAAACATGTATGCAATAATTAAAGTGAAGATATATTTACAAGAAATTGGCATAAGAAGCAACTATAATTAATCGGTGCAAATTCAAAAAGCAGGTGTAATTAATGTAATTAATCTTGTATAAAATGAAAAAGAACAGTAAGATATAATTTTCATTTGTGCCTTTGGTCTAGCGGTCCGATGTTGGACATGACTTCATGAGGTCTTAGGTTCGGTCCCCGGGTCGGGCAACCAAAAGAAAATGTGTATTTTTTTCAATTTTCTAATAAATAATCTTAAAATCAAAGTTTTTCAATGAACCCTTCGACAAAACTAATATGCACTGTAGCCAAGAATCATCTCGATCACGTCAGCGTTCACACAAAAAATCATTGCATCCAAATCGATCCAAACTTTCAAAAGTTAAAATGCCACAGACAGACACACACGTTCACATACACCTAACCTACAACACATCTCTTTTGATGTGCTTTAGATAAACTGCAGAAATTACGGAACATGATACGAGTACCATAACTTTTAAACTATGATCCATCAGCCACTTCCTAGTTCTTTCATCAAGCCCTCGTCATCAGAAAATATGAAAAGATCTAGTTAAGACAAACCTAACGAGTCCAAACTCGATGGGTTTACTAGTAGGCATTCCAGGGTTCCGTCTCCTATCTTCGAGTTCCGTCAGCATTCGTTAGTGTTATAGCTGTAAGGTCTCACAAATGTTTGAAATGAAACAAATTCCCATATTCCAACTAATATTAATTCCCATATTACGATGTTTACAAACGACCTGAAGTCCTTTAACACCTGAACTGATTTGGGGCCAGGGGTCTCCACTCTTTTGTTGCACCGAGGCCTGCAGACTTCTAAATCCGGTCCTGGATAGAACAGTCAACAAGCACACAGCTCTTCGGATGTTAGAGGCAACCTCAAACATAGGCGACCTTTCAGGCCACAGAGAAATTTTACCCACCTTTCCAGAGATTAGTGCCATTTTCATAATCCTCGTGTAAGGCTCCATGCACACCTCCTAAAATAAAGGCGCATCCAGTACAAGTAGCCTTCGACACTCCAAACGCCATCAAGGCGGTTCTTGTGAGCTGATGCTTTTGCTTGGGGCAGTAGGAGCCTAACATGATTAACGTCCCTTGTGATATAGCCATTTGTAGGAAAGAGTATTCTAGAGCTTCTGTCCATATCTAAAAGAAGCAATTCTAAAGTAATCAAGAGTATTGAGTGTAATTTAGTATAATAAATAATAAATAAATAAATATCCCTGGACAAGTAACACAAATTGAATCTATCCCCAAAGTAAGCAAATTATGTGATTGTGTTATGGGTGTAAGTCAACGATTCTAATACATAAAAATACTTAAATAAATACCAGAATAAATTTAATAAACACCAAGACCCGGAAATACAGACATTTAAATGTTCATCACACAAATGCCTGCCTCCGTCGCGAATCGAGTCCGAGCCTCGCGGTTGGTCGGTTTAGATAGGCGTGTACGCTAGCCACTCGACCAACGAGGCGGTCATAAATTATATTATATTGTCTTCATTACATAACGATCACGTTTAAAGATTTAAACATTCGAAAATCAACGACTACTTACAAATAAAAAATTAATTAAAAACAATGTTCCAGTGGATTAAATTGTGAATCTAAACCATTCTCGAATCCCCTTGAACACCCACAGAAAATTTTCATAGAAATCGCTCCAGTCGTTTAGAAGTTCAGTGACATACACAAGCACACATGAAATATACATATAAAGATACATGTCGGTATTATGGCTGTATAATTAAACCCAAAAAGCATCTAGAATATTTAACCTGAAAATTTTCAAATAGAACTCCCCAGTCGCACTCTGAAAACATCTTTCCAGCTCCTTCTAACCTGGTCACTCCAATCCCACAGCAGGTCAAAACGAAAAATGATAACAGGTCTTTATATAGCACCAACTAAAAAGATTTAAACATTAAATACTTACTCGTAAGAACATATTATTATATGTTACAAAAAGTATTTTCACGCACAAGGACTACTAACCACTACAACAGGCACCAAAAATTAGTCGAAGGTACCAAAGACAATATAATATTTACTAATCTCTGGTACTACTTAGTCCCAGAATATTTATCCAGTCCCTGCTGGCCTAAGTTTTAGAGTTATTCGGTTTCATTAATAAATACGGAGTAATTTACTCCAAGGTTCAACCTGATTTACAATGAGATACAGACCGAACCGAAACCGAATTTTACTCCTACATTGTCTATGTTTATTAATAAGATGGATTGAGTTTTTTTAATTGGAAACCGTCAGGATAAAACTTAGTAGAGCGAGATGGTGAATGTCGCACCTAGCCGGGCGGCAGGAAGGTCATAGTGTGGTTTTTAGTCCGTTCGAGTCCGATATAACCCGCTGTTCTCCTCCGAGAGCAGCGGGTATCCGGGGGAATTTTCCACACTATATTAAAGAAAAAAAACTTAGTACCTACTATAAAATAGCTACGTTTTTTGTTAACAATGGTATCGGATCAGGCGGTGAATCTCGATGGACTAACAAATATTCGCATTTATAATATACACTTATCTTCATATTAGGTCCCGTGCGAAGTAGGCAGAGAATATCAAGTGCCAAGTGTCATGATCCTGGCAGACTTACCTACCTTCCTCTAAGTTCATTACCCTTTTCATACCATTGACACCACCTTCTCCTATACCCACCCACCCTAGTCTAAGGCTTAAGCGGTTTGATCGTGAAATGTCAACCTAGGTCTCCCCGGGTATTTACATCAGTCCACTTTCGCATTGTATATGTCTGTTTTAACTTTTATCAATCACATTGTTATAGGAATATTCCATATTCGAACCAATACGATTAGGTACCATATTCCATATTGGAACCAATACGATTAGGTACCATATTCCATATTGGAACCAATACGATTAGGTACCATAAATCGTGTGTTGATACTATTCAATTATACATATAAAAAATACAAATTTTCTGATTGTATGTTAAAAACAGGGTAAATAAATATTTAAATAACACTTACCTTAGAATAACCATAAATCCGTTTAAACGAGACGAAATATATTAAAAACCAGGATATAACATAATAAAAGGCCAATTCCGGAACAATGTTTCCAAACCCGTCTTTCAGACCGTCTCTTTTTAATTCTAGCACGAAGTTACTAAAATCGTGAATAAAAATTGAATTTTTAAGTTGTAAAAATACTCTCAAAATCTTGTGTACGTAGGTCCTATATATTTAGACATGTTTCAATATTACTAGTGGTCGCTCATTGGTCGAAATTCGACCATAGTAAATTTTAATATCTTGTTGATAAGAACGCCATCTTCATTTCTCAAGACCAACTACTTTATTTCCAAACTTTTTAGTGCGCCCTCTGTGATCTTTTATCGTTATCATCAATATATTTGTTTGTGTGTGTCAAATTCATGGTAGTGTGGGTAATGTTTTATTTATTGATTTAATGTACTTTATAAGCATTATTATTAAAAAACATTAGCGTTCTCCACTTTTCCTACAAATAAACTATAAGTGTGCCAAATTTTATGCTCCTGCGTCCACGCAATATTCTTTCGTTAGAGTAATGAATGTTGATAAAGTTAGGAAGGTTTGCAAGGATCGTAACATTTGGAGCTCAAAGCGATCTGCCTACCTTGCAAGGGACTTGGCGTGAACATATGTATATGAGTGTGTTACTATAGATTATAAAAATCAATAATAAGAATCTGTCTATCCCATAACGGACTTGGCGTGAACATATGTATATGTAACTATAGGTTATAAAAATCAATATAAGAATGATTTACCTACTTATTACAAAAATCGGTCATTTCGTTCAAAAGTCATGATGCCACAGACACACACAAACACGCACACGCACACGCACACACACACACACACACGCACACGCACACGCACACGCGCACGCGCACAGACATTTTATTTATTCGGTGTATTCTGTAAATGTTTTCTAAAATTTTGTTTTCTACGTAGGTACCTAACAGTAAGAGTACCCACTACGAGTATTATTATGTTATTTAGGCATGCATAAAGTTTCAGCAATTGCCGCACTATTTTTTGGTGTTTATGCTTAAAAATATGTGTGCACTTACAAAAAAAATGACTGCGCAGGAGTTTCACTACCCTGTGGAAGTGGTCGGTGTCGTGCTGCGCAGGGCGGATGGGCGGCCGCAGCACAATGCAGCCACGGCAGGAAAGAATGCACCGAGTGCACCATCAGCTTGAGATTCCATGCGCTTACCGCAGCAAGAGTCAATGCCGCGTACAAGCATGTCAGTATCATCGCAATCCCAACACCTGCAATGAAAGTAACGGGAGGATTCTTCGTGAAACCAGGTGTCTTAACGGGTTAGGATCTATGCCATTTTATATGTCACTGCTCTGTTTGTGTATGTATCACTACATAGTATAAAACAAAGTCTCTTCCTCTGTCCCTTTGTATGCCTAAATCTTTAAAACCACGCAACGGATTTTAAAGCGGTTTTTTAATAGATAAAGTGACTGAAGAGGAAGGTTTATATGTATATTTTATACCCGTGGGAAGCCGGGGCGGGCCGCTACTTTTGATATAAAGCTATCGGTAGACAGTTCGTTTCTATATTGATTTGAGGATGCTTAGCAGTTTTGGAGCAATAAGGGCATTGAGTGCATTATCCCGCGTTAGATGAGTGGTGGGTTGGAGAATATGACTTGGTTTGTGATATCTTCCAAGTGATCTGGCTTTCTGGCAACTACATCCAATTGGCTGTGTCTTGGCCTATCTCTGGCGTGTGAGGTATATACTTATCAGTAGATAATATCAGTTGCATATCGCACTGAAAACTGTTTTTTTAAGGTTTCGTCATAAAATACGGAATTTCCTCAACTATACAATTCAATTCAATTCATTCAATTCAATTCATTTATTGTTTGCGTGAAATAGTTTTACAAATAGTTAATTAGAATGTGTTTCATGTATAATCCAACGGAATAAATTATTGAAACAACATTGGAAACTGCATTAAAATCCGTTGCGTCGTTTTAAAGGTCTAGGCATACATAGGGAAAGACAACGGAAAGCGACTTTGTTTAATACTCTGTAGTGATTAAATATAACTGACAAACCAAGTAACAAATAAACTTACAATAGAAACATAGACGAATTTAGAATCTACTCTTTTTACTGACGGTTTATAAACAGGTAGGTATGTGTATTTTTCCCCGTGTTGGTCCGGGCTCCTTTGCAAAATAGACCATCTGCCCAGCGGTTTTAGTAATAGCAGCGCCCTGGGCGAAATTTGTACGGCGCCCCCTACATGCTGTTCAAAACCATACTAAAAGGTATAGTGTACAGGATCTGACGCCTCTTTACATCTGGGCGCCCTGGGCGGTTGCACAACCATGCCATACCCAAACGCCGCCCCTGCATCTGCCTTCCTACCAGGCAGCTCGCAGGCGAGCTTAGGGTTACCGTCACTAACACCGTGACTTCGGACTAGGTGCTAGAGTTTCGCAGCGATTCGTCGGGATTGGTACCACCACCTTAGCTATTCCTGCCGCCATAACGTCAGAGCTTGCCATTGACGTGTTCCGGTTCGGAGGATAAGGTAGCCAGTTAACTCACTTTTGCTCGAAGCCTAACATTCCCGCATCAGGTTGGCAACGCACCATTACCTTTGGTGTCTTTCTTACCATCAGGAAATCCGTCTGCTTGTTTGCCTTCCAATATCATAACAAAATGTATCTAACCTCTAGCAACCGGTGCCATATCCCAACAATTCAGCACGCCTTTTTTGGTTGCCACACCGACAGCCAGCTCCAGGTAGAATAAGGGGAACGCCAAAAATATACTGAATACATTATAGAGGAACACGAATGGAACCAGCCTCCTGAAGTCGTGGATGTATGGGTGCCACCAGAACTGGACGATGCTGATGCAGGAGGACATTACCAGTTGACGGTAGCTTATATTGTTTGTCCATCGGTCTTGGGCGATCTGGTAAGACATTACAAAACATTGATATAGATAATTTCTATACTTCTTATCGTCGGTGTTTGGTGGAATTCCATTCCTGATACAATTTATTTACAAACTCTTGTACTTTCCACCATATATTTTTATTTTTTATTTTTATAGTTTAGTCAACCGGTTTCGCTATACAAGCATCATCAGGGCTATATAACTAAAATTAAAAAAATATATATAAATTTTAAGGGCTCGGTGGTGTTTTCTTCATAGTACATCCATGTACATGGTCTATTCATAAAAATGTGTACCTACCTAATGAGTCCTCCTAGTGAATTTTGTTTGATTTGGTTACCCAAGGGTTTTATTTGTGTAGTTGTGGAATATTATGTAGTACCCATGTCTAATACTACAGAGACATAGGTACTTACCGACTTTTTAATAAATATCTCTGGACGAGTTACACAAATTGAATCTAACTTAAAAGTAAGCAAATTATTTGCTTGTGTTATGAGTGTTAGTCAACGATAATAATACATATAAACATATATCATGTATATAACGCTTTAAAGCGATTAGAGAAATTTGTCAGACAGGTACTTTGATACTGAAAAGAACACAGGCTTTTTGTTCCAATCTTTGAAGACGTCCCTGCAGGAGTGCTATGTGATTGTCATACGCGGATAAGGCAATAGTGTACCTATCTGTTTAAGCTCTAATATAAGCCATGAAAATTACCAGAGGATCTTCTGTGGACTCTGAGACTGCGGTTTCTGTTTTGGTTCGTGTGCTCTGTAACAGATAACTTTTAACTTATTAATAAACACTAAGTAAAGTACTCCAAGGTTCAACCTGGTGTTATAGTCTTTATTAGACTATAGTACTGTCTATATTACTTAAAAGTTTATCCTACGTTATTGACTAACGTTAACTAAGGTAGGAGTAAAATCAAAATGATATAATAGTCTGTATCACATTGTAATAGAGACTATAATACAAGATTGAACCTTGGAGTACTTTACTCCGCGTTTAATAATAAGACGGTTTAGGTTTACGCAAATTTTTATTGGCTTCTACTTACGAACTGATTTCGTATAAAAGTAATCAAGATAATGAATAACTTAAGTACCTTTTATGGATAAAAGTAACTAAGGTAAAACATAGATTTTTTCATGACTTGCATAGGTAAGGATCCATTGCATTAGTTATTCCTGCCGCTATAGTGAGGGTTTGGTTTACTTTTACCGTGTACTGCTCCGGGTCGAGTAGTCGGTACACTTGCACATTGGGCCCACCACACTGGCCACAGAAGTCTTAAAGTTATAACTTTAGCTTTTAAAACATAGATTGGTTCTTCTTTCTGGACCATTCTAACACTTACCGCACTTTCGCTCATTATTTCAATATTCTTGTATATTTGTCAAAACGCAAAATGGCAGCTTAAAATGATTGACGTCTTTTCTGACTATTAATCACAGAGTATTATTTTCATTTACTTACCTACCGATATCTTTTTTTGCCTTGTTTCTTTTAGGCAGAAAGTCAAAATAGGAATACCCATAAGTATCTTATTATCTAGAGCAAGGCAGTTTATCGCCATCGGGAAGTGACGACCCTATTGCCTGCTGGTGATAACCTAGTAATGAATGGCGACTATATAGGTAGAGTACCGTGGCAGTAGTCGCCCAGTTTGGTACTACCGCCATACCTATTCCTACAGCAATAACGGCCATGGCTGCCCTCCCTTCTCGTGCTTAGTGCTGGGCTGTAGGATAGGCGGCAGAATTGCACATATGGCCTAAGATAGCAGCCATTATATAGCAACTTACCAGTAACGTCAATAGTGTCTATAGCTTTGGTCATTTTATAACCTGAACCACGTTAAGCAATCGCCTTGGCCTAACACTTGACAGGTCGTCTAATTTTTTATTAGGGTTCCATAGCCGATAACGTCAAAGGGAGCCCTTGCAGATTCTGTCCTTCTGTCACGGTCACTTTAATCCCTAACTATAAAGGTGCTGAACCAACTTGTTGAAACTTATTTGAATGCATCGACATTCTGTGAACTTAGGATTTTGTTACGAAAATAATAAAAATAAATAATAAAGGATGGGTTTCTACAAATGGAACTGTAACGTCTTTTTTTTAATACATGTATTTGTCGACTATCTATAGATAGGTCTAATAATACATTGAGCTTTCTAGAGCTATTTTTCCTGTCAATCATTTCAAAGAAATACCAAAATTTGAAAATGTGTGTCCCACCTAACTTCTTCTCTAACTTGTAAACTAAGATAATAAAAAGTGTCTTGAAGCCCGTATCCTCGTAAGTCCGTAACCAGGGAACCTACGACTAGCCAAAAACATTAAGTCTAATAATATGATAGGTAGCAAACTCATTTACAACCGGACACATATTCAATCCCGGGTAATGTTGTACTTAGAAAATTGTAAAAAAACACATTTCTTTTTGTTGCCCGAACTAAGGCAGTGAAAATCTAGAAAACTTATGCAGTAGATGTGAATAAAACCTCGAAAATTGGTATAAATCAGAAGCTGTGGGCAGTTTTTGAGATATAACACATTATCAAAAACTGGATTTTGTCATAAACTAAGAAAAATAAATAAAATATTTAAAAAAATATTAAATAAATAAAGAAAAACGATCTTAACATTTACTGGTGAAAACTTACTGGATTTTGTGTCAAATAATACTGGCTACTCTCAACCCAATCTATGATTGCTACTACGATACCCTATTAAGGGTAAGTCCGACTAGCACTTAGCCACATTATTATTAACAACATTAACTGTGCTGACCTTGGGACTAGATCAACAATTTGTGTTTTTTTATGTAAAAGGTCAGCGAACAAGAGACAACCGTGGACTTTAGACACCATAAATGTTACAGGTGTTTCGCTGTCCTGAAGCCGGGAAGGAAGTTTTATTGTGCAAGTCTATCCTCACGACGGGAACAATGACAATCATTATGGTGGTAGATATTGTCTACAGATATTCATTATTTATTAAATATTTTTTTACCCGATAGGATTTGAACCTGCATCCTTTCGTCTCTCGCTGAAGAATGCTCTAACGGCTTTAGCTACTAAGGTCTCAAAGACTGTGTTGAAAATTTCAAGTGTATCGATTATGTCGATACTTATGTCCCATAGCATAGCAAAGTATTTTGTAACCGATGGTAATCACTTTTTATGTTGGCCGTAACTTCAACAATAGGAAAAGTGTGCAGGATCAAATCCTGTTAAAAGTAAAACTATTTCTTTATTTAAAAATTTTGTTAATTTTAAATTATAATCTGAGTACCCAAACTAGTCTAGGTATATCAATGGCTATTCATGGGTTTACGAAAAGACTAGTTTGAATGCTCATCTACCAATCAGTGAAAAGGAAAAATAAGAGACTTATTTGTTAATATAACAAAATTTATTTTATACCGTCAAAAGTACTAGCTACATCCCAACTCTAGCTAAACAAAACGATATACAACAAACCAAAATATACTTATATTTGGTTATTTCAACCTTTTACTACTACGTATATTATAGTAAAATATATTAACTTGCAATCTTTGATGAATAATAGAAACGTACTACCAGGGACCATTTCGACTTAGTGGTTCCAGGTAGACCATTTTTCTATGGCGCTAAGGATGTGTGCTCCCTCGCCGAGTGCTTTTGGCAAGCACGAAAATTAGGCGAAAGTTTAACAACGGTATTTGTAGCAAAAATAAACAGCTACGTGAAGTGCTCAAGATCTGGAAATACATATTTTGAGACGATCTTCATTAACATTTATGAATATTTATTTTTATCCAGGAATTCAAACTTTAGACCAGCTAACAGTTTACATATAAAACTAAATTGTGTGTCGAAAAGCTGTATTTGTAATTTAAATGTAAAACATTCAGTAAAAACAATTACAAAATTAATAGAATTAAATTTGAAACTGATATAGCTTACTTAAAGTATTTACCGTATAACAGGATAACGGAAATATTAAGGCAAGATCTTAAATTTCAGTAAAAGTGGAGTAAAATTTCATACTAAAACGTCAATGATAAACTCCTCATTTTTTATTTCAATGAGAAAAAAGTCACCAGTGGCAACAATATTTTCTAATTTCTAAAATATTTGTGTCTTATTAGTGTTTAGATACATCAAATTGATGTAATCATTTTAATTCCGATAAAGCTATAAAAAGCGAAACCAGTAGACTATATAATTAGTAAAAAAAAGTACTTACGAGTGTTCTTATTTCAAACTATCCACTTTTTCCAAAAAATAAATTGCTAGTCATAATATTAGCGTAAGAAAAATAATAAGATACAGAAAAATAAAACTAAACATTCATGATATTTAATCAAAATAAATAAATAAATGTACTTCATAGTTAAGTATATCTTTTCAAATTTAAATATTCAGCTAATTTGATTTATTATGCAATTAGAGAATTAGGGAAAGAAAACCCGTTATGTTTGGACTCCAGATGCAATAATCTGTATTTTACGTATAAAATGTTGACCGCTGATAGTTTTTGTAACGTAAAACAATTCCACAATTTCTTTGTGCGCAAACACAAAGCATAATCAAGACACAAATAAAGATACAAGTTAAAGACAAATAATTACTACTGCTCTACTATATCTTGCAGATATGATTGAACCACAATAAACCTAAGGGCCAAAACACATAACCACGTTGCGGCGCCGCGCCGCTAAAGTCAACAGTAGCGTCACTGCTAAATATAGCGGAACGGCACTATATATTTATTTTTAACAGAGTGATATCTTATTAATAGGAAATAAGCAACAAGTTTCTTACCATGAACCATGGTAGATAACACGTCTATAGCGACGCCGCAACGCGCTTATGTGTTTTGAATCTTATTAATTGTAAAAAATTAATTGTAAAGAAAAATTTTCTAAAGGTCGAATGTCGTAAAACTAAAAATAAATTTGAGTAAACGGGACAGTGGTATCAGATTTTAATTAATTATGATTAGCCTAAATTCGCCTTTTCGGTTTTAACTTAATGATGTTATTACAGTTTTGCCAAATTTAAGTAAAGGAAGTTGACAAGTATTTGTGAATCATAGGATTGGCACACGATATTCTGTCTACCCCGCAAGGGACTTGGCGTGAAGATATGTATCCCTATGCCAACCTAAGAGAATCTCGTCAAGTTCTTTTAAATCAAATTAAGCAACGTGAATGTTAAGCAACATTTTAATAAATTATTTTTGTCAATATTTTTAATTAAAATTGTTTGTTTTTAGTAAACCTTAATTACACATTAACAATCTGTAAATTAAGATTACTGGATCTAGCTCGCTATGTTTTCTGGTTTAGGGGCTTAATATAGTTTACAACTTTGGTAATATGCCATACATAATCTACCATTTGCTTGCTTACGATAAAACTATAAACTCAATGAAAATTAACAATTAAATATCAAAATTTAAGAACTAATGCAAACGACAGACTTTAATGCATTTTCACAATTAAAATAATTAGCATTACTGAGACACCCGCGTCGGTAGCCTAAATTCAATTTTGCAATTTCGTAAAATATACTTTTCTTGTTCCAAAGTTGATTATTATGTTTCTAGTACGTATGTCTGGAGAAGGGTATGTGTGGGTAATAGGAATAATGGATATAACTGTACTAATCAGATTTGAAAACCATTGATTTGACTTGATTTTCAATTTGTTGTTTATGATCTATGTCTGTATCTACCATATAGCATAATACGCATATATACATAAACCTTCATGAAATTATTATTGATACAAAAACATGTTATTGGCCATTCTTTTTTGTGTTATGTTACAATTGGCTTTGTGTGTTAATATAACATTAAACCAAATAACGACCTGATTTAAGGGAACTTTTAATCACTAATGATTTAAGTCGATATTACACTACCGTTATATGTTAATGTTAGTGTTGTACACCGTGCGATTTTTGTATACAAATCAAATGTTTCCAGTGCAAAATAAATCTCTGCATCACCGCCAATTGGAGCGGCTTGCGTTAAAGTGTGATATCCGCCTTAGAATAACGTTTTTATGAATAGTAGAAAAGTGAAAGACAACAAAGTCGAAGTAATTTTCTAAATCATTATCAGAATATATCACCTCATTCAATAACAATTTTAAATTTAAACAGATAAAATCAATTATCAATATTCATATATTTTAACATTGACTTTTGTATACCAATGTGTATTTTACATTTCTTAAAGTAGTATTATAAGTCTAGAATACATTCATCATATCATCATGTCATATTACCTATAACCAGTGGTTAAGGAACGGCAAAATTAATGACAAGAATTAATCTGTAGTCCGTTCCAGGACTTGATACTAATTATGATAACGTCTTTCGCTTAATTGTACGACGGGCATCGCATATCGCTGCGCGCACAAAATTTCGTAGTACAAGGCACACAGTTGATAAACACGGCGGCCATATTGCCATTCCGTTTAATAGTGGGTATTCATATGACGTTATATGTTATTTAATTATAGTAATACATATATAAACAAATGAATGATGAGAAATGATTTTGTCAAAAGTTGGAAAACCCTGATTTTTTTAATAACTAACATAGCGTATGGAACCACAGCCGATTTTTATTTAGTTACATTAACTAGGATGCGTTTTATCTCTAAAACGGAAACTAAACTATAATGCATTAAAGCAAATAAAAATAAAATAGCTTTGTGGTTAAAAAAAACATATGTACTACAACTACTCGATTGTACCAAACACCAAAGCTTATCAAAACTTATTAATGAGACAGGAATAAGTTCATCTTTGGCATTTGTAAGCCACGACCGTCTTATATCATTAGAATAAGAAGCACTCATACGTTTCCTTCCATTAAAAAAACCATAAGATTCTATACCGTACCAAAAGTTATTTAAGAAAAAAACGACAGGTTGCACTACGGACGGCAAAGTGAAAACTTAAATATTAACGTTGTGCATTTTTGGTATTTTGGAATGGTTAGGGAATAATTTTGCTCGAATTGAATTAATTTTCAGTATGAAAGTACTATCATTTATGTGGTAGAATACAATATTCATTTATTGCGCTATCGTGCAAAAACATGACAACACGAACATTCGCGCAAGCCCCCTGCGCCATTTAAACGAAACAGCAGGCGCAGGCATACATTTTCGCCGCGCCGTAGAATGAGAGGAGGATACTTCCTCTCCTACGCCGCGCTGGTTGTTTACTCTTCATCCGTCATACGAATTTTCGATCAGGTCACGTTTCCTGACGCGAGTTTAGAAGTTTTTACCCATTCCAAAAAAAAACGCAACGCCGCTAAAACGTTTTCACTGAAAAAAAAAACTGTAAACTTGGCTGTAACTTCAGAAACGTGTTTAAATCTTAGCATATTAAAAAATCTTTAAAGATGCATGTACACACATTTCAGGAAATTGCAAAAAAAATTACAACAAAAACGCTTTGTTTTATCTTTTTTATCTGTTTAAAAAATGTGGAACAAATTTAACCAGGTTTTCGCTGATTTGAAAGCAGGTTCTGTTTAAATTCTATTAAAATCTGTCACGTGGGAGCGTAATGTTTTAGTTGGAAATCCAAAAAGGAAACGGATCTCCTGAAGTTAAAAGACACGTTCTAAAGGTGGTATACCCTGAGGGTACCAGCTGAGGCTGAGGTAAGCCCTGAGTCAATCTTCTTATGCAAAAGCTTACCGGCTACCCTGACGTTTATATACCAATAAAATGTATGATAGTACCAGTCCAGGAAAATTGTTGCGATTCTAGTAAACTAGGTCTTTGGTTTCGGCGATAACCGTGGTAATTCTGCTGAGCACCAACTAAAATAATTTTAGGTGTGTGCTATCTTTGTCCAACGAAACAAAAATGAAAGAGATGGAATATTTTAAACGTGTCAGATTAGTTCGGACATGTCAACTTGTGATATTTTTAATCAATATTTTTCGAAGCACAGATAAACGTGTGTAGAAATGTCACAATCAAATTAATCAGACAGTACTTAACGTGTTCTGTCTCTTTCTACTGCCTTCGTTGAATAGATGGCGCTAACTGAAAATTAGTTTATTGAGAGCGCAGCAGAACTACCGCGAATGACAAACAAATTGATACTTGCATTTTACGTGTAGGTACCTAAATTCTTCAAAAGGACAAATATGAAACAAAATTCTTGCCGTCTCAATCAAAAAGAGCGACTTGAAACCAATACTAAAAGTACAGACTTACTTGCCATTTCAATAACGTACTCCGTATACCGGTGCCGTTCCGATATCGATACCTAGCAAAGTAGGTACCTGTTCTAACACCGATAAGGACCTAGCTAATAAAGGTTAAATTCAGGTAAACCTACCTGTTAAATTCAGTTAAGGCTCTGGCCTTGTTTCTGTTTTCGTTTTTAGGTATCTGTATCACTTAAATCTGTCAAGTAGGAACAGAGATATCTTCGATTTAAGAAAAAATATTACGTAACATATTTTCTGGTACCGGCTAGCTAGCACCGGTATAAAAAATTAAAACCAACAGTACCTGTACTAAGTCTAGTACCGGTACTAACAGTACGGGTAACGCATTTGGTATCGGTATTGCTACAAGGACGTAATTACCCGAAAAATAATACTGAAACGAGCACAATTTACATTTTTCTTGAAATCGAATTATACACACCTTCAGAATTAGGAAAAAAGACCTATCTGCCTCTGTAGGTATGTAAGAATACTTTTAAGTATTTTTTTTGTATCTAATATCAGTTGTGTACAATAAAGAGTTGATAATAAGTTGTGCCTTTTCGAATTAAGAGAGCAAATACCGAACAAAGGCGCAACTGTAAGCTTATCACTACATTAGCGGCTATAATATCCTGACAAGCGTATTGCATACATGATAATTGAATTTCAGCATTAAAGACATAATTGAGCAAAGAACCAAGTTAAACCTTAAGTCAGATAAATGTCAACTGATCTCTTCGAAATAATACGTCTGTGACTTTCATAGGGCTGGAGTATCTCAAATGCTAAACAGATCTCCAGCTGAGGGCAAAGGCGCTAGGCCTCCAGTAACATCAGGCAGTCTGGACACATCAGGTAAATTCTCTATGTGGGACTTCACTTCGGCCTTTACAGCGTAAATCTTCTGGAGTTTAATGTTATATTCCTGGAACAAGGAGAATTCTACTTACGGAGAGTTTAAGAATATTGAATATGCTGTGTTTTTTCATCATCAACGTATTAACCGACTTCAAAAAGGAGGAACACATCATTTCGACTGTTTTTTGCATGTTTACTCACTTACTTGGCCAAAATGGAACACATTTGGATAGTTCTTTTTTTTGGGAAGGAAGGTCATGATCAGTGATAGGAATAGGTATTGCCGATTTACCTAAACTTCGAAGAACAGAGACAAGAACGGAAACTCGTTTTTTTGGGATATCTGTCCCGGAATTCGGGATAAAACTTAAATACATTAAAAAATACGTTGTTTAGAATAAGTTATTCGTCTATATTATATAACAAGTCCCTTAGAAAAGAAAAACACATTTGAGTCAGTTCTTTCCTATACAAAAAAGGCATCGTAGCGCTGTTGAAACATGAGACTACAAATGATAATCTCTTAACCGTTTTATTAATAAACATGGACTAAATTAGGAGTAAAGTTAAGTTGATATAATATCAATAGTCTCTATTACATTGTAATTGTAACTATAATACCTGGTTGAACCTTTGATTACTTTAATCCGTGTTTATTAATAAAGCGGTAGTGGTTTTGGGGCCCCGATATACACATCACAGAATCGTTTGGGAATGGTCTTCAGTCGATTGGTGGAATTTACTTATTTAATTTAAAAAAAATACCTCAAGTCTGGCTTCCGCCTGTCTAGCTAACTCCCGTTGTGCCTGTGCGAAGTCCTTCAACATCGACGCCACTTTTCTTCTTTTTTCTAACTCTTCCGTTAGCCTCAAGTTGTATTCTGCTAGCAGCTCCACCGCCGAGTTCACTATTGCACTTAGACTTTCAGCGGATTCCTTATCTAGAAAAAAAAACAAATTTATACAGTTTATTTTTTATTTCAATGGGCCACATCGAAAGTTTGTGTGGTTGTTGAAAAGTTCAGGAAATATTTGTGTCATTTAAACCTTATAAAAGACAAATTATATCATAAAATAACTGTTTATTATTACTACTGACTGCTAGCTGCTAGGAAAAAGTTGGAAATATCATTCATACTACATTTGCTGCCACGACATGCATATAATGACATCATTTTATGCAGTCTGACCATAACCGCTGTACAGCATTTAAAGCCTCCTCTACACGTAGACAGATTCGTCTGCAGACGTTGGCAGACGCATCCGCAGATGAATCTCTGCGAGACGTCCACACTTCTGTTTGTCGATCAGTCTATGTTGGTTCTCGTCAGACCGTAGCTGCCGCATATATTTACTCATTTAGTACCTACAAGTATTATATGGCGTCCATTGTAGAAATTATTTAAAAAAAATGCAAAAGAATAAGGTAGTGGACGAACAAGGAAAAACAAAGTACTGCAAAAATCGCGCGTGCACATTCGCTTCCCGATGAACACTGATGCGTCGTCATACATGTGGACACGCTTTCGCCGAGCGCTCGCGCTAGGATTCTTTAATCCGTGCTACAAAAACCGACAACTTACGGATTAGTGCCGGACACGTCTGCCAACATCAAATAACTGCCACAGACGACCAAATCACCCCCTCTACACGTCGGCGGACGCGTCCGTCGATGTCATCTGCAGATGAATCTGTCTACGTGTAGAGGAGGCATAAGGTGTGAGCGCGGCAAGAGGAGGGGCTAGAGGAAGGGAGGGAGAGGGCATACGATGGATTGTAAGCGGTGACGGCAGACTGACAGAGCCTATCCACGGGCTACAGCCGATACTTCCCATGTTTATATAATTATTTGTATAGTATAATTAAGTCATGACGTTTAATAAGAGATTAACGACGTACACTAAATATTGAATCTTGACAGTGGCGTAGCTACCAAGGGGCTAGGCGGGGCAGTGCCCCGGGGCCCTCAATCTCAGGGGCCCTCGAACCCTTACCAGAAAATCTCAATCGAACTCAACTTTTAAAAATTTCTCCCATCGGCAACTCAAGTTTAATCATGGCAACTCAGTTGGGAAAAATTCAAAATTTGTAAAAAGGTAATTTCCCTAAATTATTTGTGTGGGTTGACAGTGTTATTAACGTTTCCATCAATTTGTCGAATATCAATAATCTGTTGTTAAAATTTTTAAAGTATTTGTATATTTAATGATTTTACTTCAAAAAACCTTACCAGTTTTGATAGCAGTGGGCCCCATTTTTTTATTAGCCCCAGGGCCCTTGGTTACCTAGCTACGCCACTGAATGTTGAACAAAAATGCTCTACTATAGCCTAACTAATATTTTACTATTCAGTCTAAGTTTTGTTAAATTTCTAAATTTAACAAAACTTGGACTGAATAGTAAATTAAATAGAATAAAAATAGAATTGGTATGTAATAATTTCTATCGTGTGAAAATCTTCACGGAACCATCCACTTTCGGGAGAAGTGGTGAGTTATGGCGAAATCCTATCGATTAAAACTACATAGTATCCTTCCCCTCGCCGTGTGCAGGGGCTGGGGGAACGCTTTCGCACATATCCACTGCCCGTCACGCAACCCCATTAAACATGGATCGCAAATCGTCTGAATATCCCACAAGCAGTATTTTCGACTACCGACTGACGACATTATCAATGTTATCAAGAAAATTTAAGGTATTTATAAATAAATCTACAAATTTAAGCTTTAATAGCTCAAAAACCCACTAGACTAATCTGAGTTTAATTCTACCATTACCGAGAACTTACACTTTACAAAAAAGGATTAATCGCTTAAAAACGTACAGTCGAGTTAATAACCTTCTCTTTTTAGAGTCAGTTAATAACGCTTTTTTTTAAATGATAAGATAGCAAATAAGCACTCGTCTCTCCTAATAGTGCCACAGGCGTGACCTATAGAAATCACAGATGTAAAAGATGCGCCACCACAGGGGCTACGATGTTGGTCCTATTGTGACAATCTCCGCTGCCCTGGCCTCCAGACCGGACTACGTCACTGTCGTGATGGCAGCAGGTTAAGAGATGGATCCTTAAGCAAGCAAGTTGCAATCATCATCACCAGTGCTCTCGTTGGTGATGACGCATTTAGCCTTTCCTCTGCTCTTCCGAGCTACCTGTCAGAAAGGCAGATGATCTATTCTACACAGGGGCCAGGACCAACATGGGGAAAACGAGGAAGACGATAACTTCGCGTCTTTCTCTTCAATCTATAGCCTTTCAGTAACAAAACTGTTTTTAAAATCGTACACAACGAAAAAGATAGGAAGGCGGGACGTCGTATCAAAAATATCGAAATATTGATACTTTTCCAAACCTCTATATTTAATTTCAAACGAAGACACTTCTACCTAACTTGTTTTAATAAAAAAGATTAGTTTTAACAAGAACATAAAGGTTTGTTTTTAGAATATAGCCAAATAAGCAAACTTATGGTTTTCTTAAACAGTGTTAAACCATTAAAAATTCCCTTAAAAGATACCCGAAACACCTGTCAAAGTTGCAAATGATACATTGGTTTGGAAGTTATTGTCTCACTGAACTCAAAAGCTGCCGACTAATGGTGGCGCAGACCACTGTAAAGAACGCAACATTAGGGTATCAGCGCATCATGGAATGGTAAGACAAAGGGTAGACCTCTTGAGCATTTTTCCTTCTCCTCGCACTCTTCCGAACACACCGATTTGTTTCCATTGTAACAAATATCCGGTACCAGTTATTTAACCCTTAGCAACCAACAAGTAACTTGCGGATACAATAATTTTGAGATTGTTTGTGCACAAGCAGTCAAGTATTATTTATACAAAAACCGATTTATGTATTATTTTTCGACATTTTAAAAATATTTGGTTTTAACATTCAGATACTCGTACTATTGTAGTGTCTGCTTGGGTTTGTTTTTATTCTAAATAGAAACTAATACATGCTAAAAACTTCTCTAATGTAGCTAAAACTCCTACAAAAAACATTTCGAGATGTTCGTCCATCAAATATATCTAGTAACTCTAAACAGTGTTGTCAAAAATGCAATCTGTGACACCTCCGTTACAAAAATCCTTTGTGATGCATGCAGTACGCAAAACGTATATGACATACCTACATATCTTCACGCCAAGTCCCTTACGTAGTTGGCAGAGAGTATCGAGTGCAAGACCTCACGATCCTGACAAACCTGTCTGGCTTCCTTCCTATTAATTACACTTTTCAAACAAACACGTTAGTTTCGGAGACTCTTGACACCATACTCGGATAATGTAAGAGTGATTTGATCGTGGAATGTCAACCTTGGTCTCCCCGGGTACCTACATCCATCCACATTCGCAAAGTTGTCCACGCACGAGTGTTTTTTTTAGACAGTGCTATTGTGTTAAAGTGCACTTTATGCACCACGATGGCAGCAACTGTTTTCATAATGTGTATATATTCCAAAACTCGTAATTTATATCAGTACAACATTTGTACGCAAGTACTAGGCAAGCAGAAATCAGGCGTTTTAATATTGTTCCATAAGGGGTCTCTATAATTTGTCGGCGATCGACATTTTCTTTTAAAATCACGATCCGTCCAGTGTACGTAGACCTCCGGAGTCTTTAACAACGTGGCTTCACTTTTTCACACGCATTTCGTAACCACGCACTTTATTAATACTACTTATTTTTACCCACTTCTATTTTTGTCTGTGATTAAATAGTTAATATTAAATTGAAAATGAAGAAAAAATATAAATGTGGTGTCGTGGCACACCAGGTAGTCCTCAAAGTTCCTTCGGCTAATGTAGAATCGACACAATTCATGAGTATGTACTATTCATTGGCGAGGTGGAGTAGTAATAGAGAGAGAAGGGATAAGAGAACAAAAAGAAAGAGTAAGGTATTATACACCACACTATAATCCAATCTCCAGTAATAGTCCATAGCTTCATGCTTTAAGCCCATTCAATTTGTATTGGGCTGTTGGTACTAATACTTACTACAGTCGCTACGTCTAATTTTTAACATGTCATTGGAATACAGAATACACCAAAAAGGTTCCAGTTTTGGAGAAACCAACTCTCACTTAAATCAGGAAAGTAGTTTTCAAGCACAAAGACTGGAAAGAAAAAAGACAACATGAAGGAAGTGCTCCTCTCTAGTCTTTAGTCAACCCGGGTACCTGCATCTATCCAGATTCGCAATGTATATCTGCTTTGTCAAACTTTCATCTATCATTCTTTCCACATAACCGAACTAGCGGAGCGTGCCCTTTTACATTTTAACACCAACACTTTCTTTCAGCCCCACTCTTTCTCGAATCTCACTGTTACGAATGCGGGCAGCGAGCGTTACACCACAAATTTTTCGTAGCGCTCTCATTTCGACCGCATTAATCCTACTTTCATGCTTTTTCCGACATACTAAACTTTCACTTCCATACAATAACGTTGGAATAAGCACTGAATTATGCAAAGTGAGTCTAGCTTTTTGACTCAAAACCTCGTTTTAAAATAGCTTAACCAACGCTCTATTCACAGTATTCCCTGCACACACTCTTCTTTCCACATCCGCGGTGTACCTTTCATCCCTGCTAAAAGCACAACCAAAATACACAATTTCATTTACTTGCTCCAACACTATATGATCAACTAAACTCTTACATCCGTTCTGGCTACGTCTCTTTCAAACACCCGTTATTTTGGTTTTCATCGCATTCAAATGAAAGCCCCTTCCTTTACAATCTCCTTTCATAACTGAAACAAGTGTTGGCAGTTCAGATGATATAGAGTCCAAAAGTACAGCATCATTTGCATAAAGTAGGCAGTTCACCACTAAGTCGCCCATACGCAATACGCATTTATAAATTCAATTAGCTCAACCTTTGAAGACATTTGCCCAAATACAAGTTAAACAAGCGTTCCGTCAACACACAACTCTGCTTGACGCGAATGTTAACATCTAACCAAAGCAATATGTTGCCTATTGCCATCCACCTACACACATGCTTTACAATCTAAATACATTGACCGCACCGCACACAGCAGGAGCCTGTCATCCCACAATCATGTAAAACGTTCCGTTCCTTACGTACAACCCCATCAGTCGTTTTTTCAAGATTCACAAAACCGCAGAAAACCTTCTGATCCACAGGTCCACTTTTCTACGATGTTTCAGAGCGAAAAATCTTGATCTGTACATCCTGTTCCAGACCTGAAACCGCCTTGAGCCTCCCACAATTGTCCATCGGACATCCCTTGCATTCTCCTTTCAACTACTTTCGATACATACATGCATTCATTTCATATTTTACGTAAAGTTAATAATCAAAGGTAGCATACATACATATCTTTATACCAAGTCTCAGTCGGGTTAGGCTATAATTATCGAGTGCCACATGTCATGATCCTTGCAGGTCTGTTTAGACTTCCCCACATTCATTACCCTTTTCATACAAACACGCATGTTGCAGAGACTCTTGACATCATCCTCTAATAAAACCGGAGCAATTTGATCGTGGAATGTCAAATGACCTACATTGTATCTACATCCATGCACCTTCACATTGCATGTCTGTATTGTCAATCTTTCATCTGCCATTTTTTCCACATAACCGAACAGAGCACTTCCTTTCACATTTTAATGAATAAATTTTAAGCAAACAAAAGGCCGGGTTTCCCCACCAATTGTGGTCAGAACATTAGGAAAACTGGAAAATACGACGAATAAAGACCTAAAATTAGACTGATACGGGATGTACCAAATGTACTAAAGCAGTTTTTAAGGGCTTAAAATAATAAACTTTAGTTTTAGAAAATACAATTACCTAAATACCAATGTCAACTACAGAGTATATGATTGGAAAAATGATATCAATACTTGTAATATGTAATAAAGTTTATATAATTTTGCTATAGTAAAACAGCTAAACCTCGACATAAATTTTAATATGATGTAGTCTACCTAATTAAAAATAGACTTTTCTCAAACTCCCTAGGATTCTAAAATCAGACGCTGACTTGGTGGCAAATGGGACCACTTCAAAAGTATGCTTTTTCAAACAAAAATGAATTTTTAAAATATGTTCAGAAATGACAGAGAAATTATTTATCATTTAATAAACAAAAAAACAAGATATGATTCAAAGTAACACTTTTCACATGTTACAATATGCAAAATTGAATTTGATTGATGTCTATGCAGATGAGCATTTGGTATTATATGATATAAAAAAAAGTATCTTCACGCCCATATCCCCGAAGAGATTGGCAGAGGCACAACCAGGGCACCCACGACTAGCCGAAGACACTAAGTCCCACAATGTGATAGGTGGCAAGCTTATCGCCAACCGGGCGCATATCCAAACCCGAGCAACGAATTTTTTTTATTAGAAAATTGGAAAAACCAAATTTTCTTTTTGTTGCCCGACCCGAAAATCGAACCCGGGACCTCAAGCAGTCAAGTCCAACACCTGGACCGTTAGAA
>NJDC01000966.1:115728-143251 GCA_002245475.1 Calephelis virginiensis
TAAATAGTCGGAACAAAGCTTAAACATTCGGTTTGGATAGGTGAGCCCGTTCTTGAGTTATAAAATTACAACGAAAAGTAGCATTGTTTGTTATACATAATATAGATGTTAATTTAGGTAAAAAACATTTTATTCCAACAAATATTGTTATTCATATTTCATCATAATATTTTCAGATCTATTGTCACCTGTTTATGTCACCTTACCAAATAGTATATGTATAATAAAAAATATAAAAGTAGCTAGAGCCGTTTCGTAAGAATGCAACCACAAATACCGTGCTTAGGATAAAAAAAATCTTTAAGAAAAAAATACCGCTAACAAATATCGTGGTTTCAGACCCTTCAAGCCACACGTCACCAGGCTGTAGGCATCAGACTATTAACCCATCAGACACATCTAGTGTATTTTTCTCAATTTCTTAAAACATCGTTATTAATGATTACGATCCATTATTATAATATATTCACCAACCAGATAACAAAATAAACGATAAATTATTTTCATTCCATATTTCACCAAAAATGAAAACTAATACCCATCATGTTCTAGAACAGTCTTTCCCAAAGTGGGCGATAACGCCCCCTTGTGGGCGCTGAACGCCTTGATGGGGGCGGCAAGAGGCCCAGAAAACAAAAGTGGCTATGGGTGACTTGAAACTCAAACTTCTTCTTATTTTAAAATTCACTGAAATTAAAATCTTTAGGCTACACAACATCCATATTCATATACTATTGTAGAAATATAACTTATACGATAAAATAGGATAACGGTTTTGAATAAGTCACGCTTTACATTGTCAAGTAGCATTATTATTACTCTCTCTGCTAAGAAAAGTCTCGTTTAGAATTTAGTTTTAATTAAAATCCCAGCGAGACTTACGCGTTATTGAGGTTTTTAAGATAAAAAGTGAGGGGCGCTACAAGCTTACTGACTTTTAAAGTGGGCGTTTGTCGAAAAGAGTTTGGGAACCTCTGTTCTAGAAGGATATAACTATCGACCAAAAGCTATTTAGAAATTCCTTAGTTTTATTAATTTAAATAATGTATTTTAAATGTCAATAATCTAACTTAAATATCTTTTATTTGCGAGTTTTGTTTAAAAAAGAGTGGTATTGTTAATAACTGATAATGATTAAATTTATAACCTAGACTTAGCTAGTTTGACATCTATTTCACCTTTCATCAAAATGTTTTTATATTATTAACTTGTTAAGTTGTTGCTCATAAAAATGTTGTTTTTTGGGCGTTTTCTTGTTGAAAAAAAATACATTGTTGTTATTAAATACTAGTTTTATTGAGACAACAAATTCACATTAAGAAGATAAAAACAACATTATTCTTTTAAATAATTTGGCGTTGTGTTTGAATGTTAAATATTACAACTGCTCTTGTCTGATAAAATTTTTAAAAGAATAATTTGAGGAAAAAGATAATAGGTAGACATATTATGATATAAATAGGTTCTTTGACTGATTTGTTGTCCAAATGGCTAGAGTACACGCCTAACTCCAACGAGCAATCGCGAGTCTCGAGTTTTATCCCGAAGAAAATAATTTTTTTGGTAATTAATCGACTTCGAAAAAAGATGAGGTTATAGATTCGACACCTATATTTTTTATGTTAATCGATTTCTCCTTCATTTTTAAACCTTTCTTTTTTTGAAAAAGCCTACTTTCGAGGTGGTGACCATCAAGTCTGGGTCTGATGATGGAGTTCCAGTGAAATTGAGGAAAATATTGCATTTCTGACTGAGACAATATCGTTATAGAAGTCGACGTCCGTTTTACTGCTTAAATTATCCTACTAATGTTAAAATGCGAAAGTTTGTATGTTTGTTTATTACGTATTCACTCAAAAACTGCATTATCGATTTTCATGAAATTTGGCACACACATAGAGGGTAACTCTTTTTTTTTATGATATTGGAAGGCAAACAAGAAAACGGATTTCCTGATGTTAAGAAATTCACGCCGCCTACAGACACCAAAGGTGGTAATGGTGCGTTGCCAACCTGAAGCCGGGATGTTAGACCTCGAGCATAAGTAAGTTTACCGGCTACCTTATCCTCCTAACCGGAATACGTCAACGGCAAGCACTGACATTTTGGCGGCAGGAATAGGTAAGGCGGTGGTACCAATCCGGGCGAGTCACTGCGAGACTCTACCACCTAGTCAGATGTCACCGGATGAACCGGAACACGTCATGACGTTATGGCGGCAGAAATAGGTAAGGCGGTGGTACCAAAAAGGGCGAGTCGCTGCTAAAGACAAAAGATCCATCTCCAACAAACCAATTAAGGCCCCATACTTAGTCAGCCAGAAGAGCCAATCAGCGCACTCCCCCGTTCCATGATTACTATGAAATATTGCGCTCTAAAGTAAATGTCTTAAGCGCCAAATCACTATTTTTGACACTATAAAAGTAATTTGAAAAAAAATATAAAAAACTGAAACAGTTATCTTTTAGGTATAATTCTTATCTATGTTTATGTTAAATCTGATGTCGATATTTTCATAAATGAAGTAGACAATTGGGTTTTGCTTTCAAAAAAGGGTTAACTTTTTAATTTTTTTCTATAGAGCAAAGTGAAATGAATCGTGTTTTGGAAACACTAGTCTAATAAAGCATATTAATGTTAATCTTGTGTAATTTTGTCGCCAAGATCCATAATTGATTTGTATCAAAAAAACAGTATATTGCTGACGTATTTTAGCATACATGGCCCCTTAATAGATTTCGCAAAGACGTTTGTTGATTACGTTACTAAGTAGATAAATTTTTTTGTCGATCAAAATGAAATTGAATTTAGGCATGATAGATTGGTAATGATAGAATGATTTATTAGCACATAAGTGATGTAAATACCTACGGGCTAAGAAACTTTTTTGGTGGTAGTATAATGACAATAAAATTACCTGATAGGTTAGGATCTAAGCAACGTGTAAGAAATAGCCTTTCCAGTTATGTTCTATGTATGCTATGTTCTTAATCTGGTGATGCTTAACATTTTGACTAAAGCTCATGCTTTTGTATTTTCGACAAACAGGAAAAGAGGGATGTTATTAGTTGGATGTATCTGTGTGTGTGATTTCGATGTGAATTTTTTGTTTGAAACCTGACGAAATCGATATGGTTCTAAGAGTTCTAAACCTATATTACATACAGGTTTTGTCGGAGGTTATTGAAAAATTTTTTTTTAAATTTTCTTTAAATAAATTATATTAGGCAGCTATAGTTATATCCATTCTTATGTAGAAAAATCGCCTCTGTGGTCTTGCAGTCCCGCGTAGGAGTTGACTTCTTGAGGTCCTGGGATCGATCCACAGGTTAGGCAACAAAAATATTTGAAATGAGTATTTTCAATTTTCTAATAAAAATAACGTTGCTTGGGATTGGATTTGTGCCCGGTTGGCGTTAGGTTTGCCACCTATCACAATGTGGGACTTAGTGTCTTCGGCTAGTAGTGGGGTTGGTTGGTTGGTTGGCGATGGGCGAAAAGATACTATGTAAAAAAAGTTTATGGCTATATGAGCTCAGGTTTGATAGCCGGGACTTACATCTCAAAAAGTGTCATTTTTATTTTCTTATAATACAAAAGGGGGTATAAAACAACGTGGTACGAATTTGGATAATTGATTTGATGGCAATGGGGATAAAGTAATAGCTTCGGCTAGAGCGGGGTTCTGGTTGTACTTCTCTCTGCCCCATGTAGAATGCAGACGTGAAGAAACTATTTAAAATGTAATAAACTAATCTGGCTGGTTTGCTTACATAATAGGAATCGTCAAAATACTTTAATTCTCGGACAGATGCAAAGGATCTACCATTGCGTAATACAAATACAAGTACGTACGTAACAGTGATGTCCGTACGAGTATAATCTTAACTGTGATTTTTATTGAAACCATCTGCATTTGTGAATATTTTTGTCAATCGAACATTTATAGGTATTAAATTTTCTCTCACGTTATTTCAGACATATATATCTTTACATGCTTCCTTGCGTGGGAGACAGAGAATATATCAAGTGTGCACGATCCTTTAGCTTTAGATAAGTTTTCTCAACATTCATTACTCTTTTATAAAACCATATGCAAACACGTTATGTACTCCTGTGATTTTTATAAGAATGTGAGTAAATTGATTTCCTAGGAAGAGTACCTATTATCATGAAAAGTGAACGCCTCAGGCCCGATGCCTGGGGTGATCCACGAGTTACTAGGACCCTGACTATATTAGTCGTACATTTTTGTGAACTTGATATTTTAATATACAAGAAGGCTAAGGAGACAGATTTTCTATTGTTAGAAAGTTACGTCGCTCATCAAGAGGTGACTCATAATATTAGATAAACTCAAGAAGTTAACACTATGTTTGGAATTTAAAGTCTGTTGCCTACCTCAAATTCTAAACTGGAACACAATAATAGCTAGCACTGCCGTTACGTCGATAAAACAGTTGATGGTCATGCTCTACCTCTTGCTTAATATGGTGTAAATTGCTACCAGATGGTGTAAAGGATTTAATCTCAATTACTAGATTATTTAATACTAAAAGATAGGGTTATCACGTCCCTACAATAGTAAACATAAAATTATTTCCGTCATGTTTCGATATTACAAAATATACAAAACAATGTCATGCTACAAAAACATTTTATTAAACTTCACAAAAAAAGGTATGAGGTCCTTTCAAAACAGGTGTTAAATTTTTTCCTCGAGTTCACTACTTATAATAAAAGATTAAATAAAAATAACGTGTTTCATAAATACTCGTAATGTCGTAATGACCGCCTCGTTGGTCGAGTGGCTAGCGTACACGCCTAACTATGCCGACCAACCGCAAGGCTCGGGTTGGATTTCCGACAAGGGCAGGCATTTGTGTGATGAAAATTTAGATGTCTGCATTTCCGGGTCTGGGTGTTTATTAAATTTATATTTGTATCTATTTAAGAATTTCTATGTATTAGTAACGTTGGCTAACACCCATTACACAAGCTTATAATTTGCTTACTTTGGGGTTAGATTCAATTTGTGTAGCTTGGCCAGAGATATTTATTTATTTATTTAAGATTTTCAACATAATGATATAGTGCTAGCAACTTTTCTGTTCAATAGTCAAAATTCGTGAAAGGTCATTCCGCTGTCAGTTTCTGAATTGTGAACACCGAAAATTCCTGCAACTACAATTCTTAATTATTTTGTTATTACTATTTTATCATTATATCATTATCGCTATTTTTTTTGGTTAATATCCTTAACTAGAAACACTAGACATAAAACTAGCCACTTTATTTACTGCACAGAAAAAAATATCGCACTATACGTTTAGTCAAATCACACAGTGCTAAACTATTTCTAAATCATATTTTTTATAAATCAATAAAAAATTGGCATCTAATTTGGAAGGACCTTAAATATTATGCTTTTAAATTCCATTGTTTAATTATAGAGCTGGTAGAGCGCGGAAATTGTTCTAATGCTATGTCGGTGTCATCCTTGTTTCCTTAAAGAGGGCATGATAGCCGATAAACTGACACTGAGCTTGAGATTTTGACCATAAGATATAATATCTAATAATAATTAGAAACTATAGGGTCTATAGGCAGCGGTTATCTCATACCTACAAGAAAACCGTCTGTTTATCTCAGGATATATCTGAGGATGATCTTTATACTAATATAGTTAAGAGTATGGTTTGTCAGGAGCGTGAGGTCTGGCACTCGATACTCTCTGCCTACCCCGTAAGGGACTTGGCGTGAAGATATGTATGTATGTAAGTATGTATAGTTAAGAGTAATCGTAAGTTGTAAATTTTATCTAAATGTAATATGTAAGCAGGTCAATGTCGTTTTATACTGGTTAGTTGAGGCATCTCAAATGACTATTATAATCCAATTCCTTATAATTATAGCACATCGACTATAACGAAAGGTTACAAATTGTTAACTAATAATCGTCAGTTATGCTTATCGTTGATTGGTACTAATTTCGTAATGTTATTGATGGATTTCATATTATTTGTTAAAAGAAACTCATTTTTCGTCTTATGGTCGAGAAACAAAAAATGTTTTTTCTGGAGTACGATTTATGTGGATAGTTTAAAGAAAAAAGCAGAGGTACAAAAGGTACCCACTACTACACGAAGATACTAAGTCCCACAATTTGATAGATGGCAAACTTATCGCATACTGGCACATACCTGTATATCCAATTCCGGAAAACGTTGTTTTTATTAGAAAATTGATTAATAATTAGCTGAAAAACTAAATTCCTAATACCTCATGACAACAAATTATCAAAGCAGCTTTTCAATCTTTCTATGCTGTTCTTTTTACATGACTGTACCAATGGAGTACTTTTTAAACTTTCTTTCAATACAACTCTCTCTCCGATTTGAATACATAGAAGTGTACCTACATATTACAAAATCGTAATAGAGATATGTCGGTATTCAATTTATTTCAGATCTAGTTGTGGGGATAGAAACGCGCCTAGTAGCTAAAAATAATCATTTTTTTTGTAATTTAAACAACAAAGGTCAAATCTAAAAAATACAAACCTGCACTCGGAAGAACGTGCGAACTGTTTTGTATGTAAAGTTGTATTTTTATCAGACCCTGAGGTCATCACGATACGTAGGTACACATAATATAGATTTTTTTTTATAATTATTTATGTACAGGAAAGGTCAAATATTTCAATTTTTTAAGTAAATATAGTAACGACCAACCAAAAAGGTTTTAATTTTACCATCTTTGGCGAGTTTCGCTTTCGTACATGCTATCTTTATCCAATGAAACAAAAAGAACAGAGATGGACCATTTTAATCAAATCAAATTAGTCCGGATTGTCAACTTGTGACGTTTGTAATCCACATTTTTCAAAGAACAGATTAAAAGTCTGTAAAATTAGGTATATTCAAACTAATCTGACAACATTAAATGTGTTTTATCTCTTTCTGTTACTATCGTTAAAAGAAGATAGCGATAACATAAAATCAATTTAATGAGGGCACATCAAGACCAATGCGGTTTTAATCATGCCGTAAGTACTAACATCCTAAATATTAAAACAAAGTTAACTTTGATTTTATTCCATGGTCTTAATATATATAAATCACGTGTCACGTTGTTTGTCCGCGATAGACTCCTAAACTACTTAACCGATTTCAATCAAACTTGCACACCGTGTGCAGTTTGATCCCTTTTGAAAGATAGGATAGCTTACATCTCAATTTATGATCAAAAAATTACCATCCGAGTGAAGCCGGAACAGGCAGCTAGTTAGTTATAAATACTCATTGTAATATATAAGGCATTCAATAAGAGGTACTAAAAAGATTTAATTTCAGTCTAACCCTTACTTGGGAGGTAATATTTATAATGTAACATTTAAGGTCATTTTTAGTAAATACCTAATTCTAAGCCAAAATTTAATATTCAAATTATGGACCAATTGGTTAACGCTCTTTGTGATACGTACGTATTTAATTAATTTACTAATAACATTGTCAAAATATTTTACTGCGACGTACCTATTTTTAATGTACACAGTTATAAGATTTGGGTTTGCTGGAAGAAATCTCTTTTAGAGATAAGCTCGCCATTTGTATAATTTTACAAATTTACTCGTTTTTTTTACTCTTTTGTGTACAATAAAGAATTAAAAAAAGAAAGATTGTACACAGTCTACTATAGTCTATTGTAATTATTCACATTTGCTTGAATTTTATTTTTGTTATTATATTTTAGATAAGTACCCAATCAAACAAATACAAATAAGCTTTTTTGAGTATTTTTTGGTAACTATTAATATGTAAACGCAGCCTAAATATATGATCATGTTATATTACGTATAAAACTTTCCTTTCATCTAAGTTACAAATGAAATCATACAATTAGGTTCGTTCTAAATTATGAAATAATTTAAAGCAGTAGTTAAAATGTTGATTGAAGTGATAGTGAAATGAAAAACACACGAGATTGTATTCGGTTACTTTCTTTGTTTTTTGTAGCGTCAGTCTGTTCGGACGCTGACCGATGATGTAAACATCCGTAATATGACACTTTCATCGCTTCGATCTTGGCATTGAAGATCATTTATTATCTGTAATAAAACTTTAACCATATACAGTGACTTTGCTTGAAACATTTAATAAACTTTTGCACGTTCTGACAACTGACATACAAAATCTTGATCATAGTAAAAAAGAATGAAAGACTACCGTGTGTGTATAAAGAAAATACCTTTTAGTTTTAAAAAAAATAGAGAATACCTTTTAGCTATAAGATAACTTTTATCAGAGATAAGCTCGTTATTATATCACTGCAATACTGCATTAGTTACGTTTTTTCGGAAAGCTGAAATGTTTTAATTTTTGAGCAAAGCCGAAAGAAACAGTTACCTAGAGTCAAATTTAAAAAAAAAAAACAAAAAATAGAAGTAGTGTCAAAATATAGAATAGTATATCAAATCTCTAGAACAGTTTGTGTTTCATATTATGATAGCTCATACCAGTGAAAGTTGCGGTACCAGTAAATAAATTTAAATAACGTAACATGATATTCGTCAATGGGCAAGGTGATTTCGAATTCCCCAGACATGTTTATTATTTTGCAATATTGAGTAATATTTTATACGCTCTGTCCAGTGAAGATGGGATAGAAATTATTGGTCGAATATGTTCATAACCCTGTGTTTGTCCGGGTCCTTTATCTAGAATAGACCACCTGCCTTCCTGGCAGGTAGCTCTCCAGATACTAAGTAGCATAGGTTACATGGGTTACTCCTAGCATGACCACTTGAGGCACAGTACTGTGCAGCAACTTGCACAGTGATGCACGCCTTACCTATACCTGCCTGCATTATAGAGGGAAACTAGCAGTTAGACTTACACAGTAGGCCTAACATCCCGGCCTGATAACAGCGACACACAACAGGGCACCCAAGACTAGCCGAATACACAAGTACCATAATGTGAAAGGTGGCCCAGCAAGCCCATCACCTACCGGCACATAACCAATTACGGGCAATGTTATTTAAAAAAAATTGAAAATATACATTTTCTAATTTTTTTTCTGCCCGACCCCGGGTCCTCAAGAAGTCAAGTCCGATGTACGACTGTTAAACCACAGGGGCAAATAAATAGTGCAAAATAATCTTTTGATTTCGGAACAAATACGGGGAAAGCATAAAACATTAGTCAGCTCAATTGCAAAAATATTAAAATTTAAAAGTTCTACTTTGAAGTAAATGTGAATATATTGAAGGCTACAAACGGTACGATGCATCTAAATTCATGCACCGGTATGTCACATATTCACGAATGTGCACGAAATGCCTTGTGTTACTGTCACTATTTTAAATTCGACTTTATTATTAAGGTTTCATTTATTGGAGTCAGGATGACCTTTTTTAGTTTTTGACCTGGGCGTAAGCCACAGCCCTTATTCAAGATTAAGTTTGTATTAAGGTAAGTTTAACAAAATCGGGTTTAGATTATTTAAAATTAGTCAAGATTAGACAAGTCGTCTAGAAAATCATATCAGGGTTTTGTGTAAAGCGGTGGTCTGACTTAACCATATGTGGCGGAACGAGGAAATAAATGATATACTAATTTCTTCATGATTACTTCACTTGAGCAATTAATTCAGTACAAAATACTATCATGATTTGACCCCACCACACATGACTAATTTTGCCAGATACATATAAACTAATAACATCCTTTATAAAGTCCAATTTTACCCAGAAGTATTTCCAAATGATGCGACCGTTTCACCACTACCACCGTAGTCCAACCAGGTCCAATCTGTATACACGGACTTCAATAATTACGTAAAAACTGCAACCATATTTTCTCCTGCTGACGCTCTTGTGCTATTTAGTAAATATAGTTATTTAGTGAAGTTATTTTCACTAGGTGGTAAAGTACTGTGCAGAATAGCCAGCTTAGTATCTTACCTATCAATGCAATCTGCCCAAAATGCAGGAATATCGTGCCGTTTTATCTTTATTGTTCGTCATTGACGTGTTCCGTACTATAGGGATTGGTTGCCGGTAGAATTGCAAACAAGTACCAATATCCGAGACTTATGAGATAACTAAACGAGCTAACCAAAAAACCCACATTCCTTCTCATGGTAGGAGACAAACTTGGAAGTGGCCGGACTAGTTTTTCAAACTTTTACAGTAACAAAAACCTTAAAAGTAATCGATAACCTTAGCTGGTATCTAAGCAACCTAGTTTTACATATGACCAAAGTAAAATTCTAATTTTCGTTCCATTATAAGGGCGTGTCCGATTCAATTTTCTATTCAATTTACTTTTAAGTGAAACATAAGAAAAACTTAAAAAAAGCGAAACATAAAGGAATTCTTAGGTGAATATTTTTGTCCTTAGGGTGAAGATGTCAACTTAATTAATTAAAAGATAATTGACGTTTCTGAGTGCGGCCTTTATTTTTATTGGCTAGTCGTGGGTGTCTTGGTTAAGCATCTGCCTTCCGCTTCAGGGATACGATCATTTAAATGCTTACAACTCATATAAATATCCTTGCTTCGGCTCTGTGGTCTAGCGGTCAGGCGTCAGACTTGACTTCTTGAAGTCCCGGGTTCGACCCCGCGACGGGCAAAAAAAAATACCGAAAATTTATTTTCTAGTAAAAATAACGTAGCCCGGGTATTGGATATGTGCTCGGTTGGCTATAGGCTTACCACCTATCACATTGTGGGACTTAGTGTCTTCGGCTAGTCGTGGGTTGTGATACCATTCCGAGATATAGGCGTGAAGATACTATAAGTATGCTCGCTAATTTATTCGTAAAATTCAAACATATTTTATACGCTCAGCTCACATAATAATTAGGCTTTAACGCTCGTAATATGGATTAACTTGGTATTGCATAATTATGCAAGTTATACAAGACTTAAAATAATATAAAATTTCGAAATGCCTCAGTTTTTATACTTAAATTCATTGTGAGTTTTGTAGTGATCTAGATGTTCGGTTAATTGCAGCTTGCAACACTAAAGACTCCATTAACGATTGGCGGTTCTGATATTTGCAGCGGAACTTCAATTCTGGGTAAAATAAAGAGATAAACCTGCAACTAACATATTTTGTATTCGCTTGAAAGCACATTTAGAGCTCCATTGTTGAGCATCCTGTGAATAATAGTCCATAATCTCCCAATAAGTACATAAATGTACATACATACATAATAAGTATACACCAACTGCAGTGTGCGGTAGGCAGAGAGAATAGAGTTTTAATTGACAAGATCCTAGCAGACCTGGCAGATATAGGCAGCTTTCTCTACATTCAATTTTTTTATGATAATGGAAGGCAAACCCATGATATTCTACCCGATTTGGTCGCGAAAAAATAACCAGAGGTAATAATAATAATAGTAATAAACTCAGGTACCTACATCTATCCACATTTGCATTGTATAAATGTGGATAGATGTAGGTAAATAAATGCAATTTTTCATTTTTTATTTTAACATCAACGCTATTTCAATTTCATTATACCTCTGATATCACTGTTGCGAATACGATCGTTGAGCGTTATACTTATTATATAATATATATATTTAGAAACGCTTTATTTCGACCGCATTTGTTCTAATTCCATGATTTTTTAACATACCGAAATCTCTGTTGTTTTTTTACATAAATGTTTCAGATACAAATGAAAAATGGCATCATATTTAACTAACATGTTGTAAAAATAAGGAGAGCTCTTGTTTTTTTTTCGTAAGAAGTACCTGCATCACATGATAACCAGTAAAACTTGATCCTTAAAAAATATTATAAAAAGTAACGATTTATTAAAATGAATTTTGCCGTCAACTTACTTGAGTAATTATTTTGGGTTAAAGTTCAGATGTCATGGAATTGACATTTAAAATATAAAGTCGTTTTCTACAAAAATCCCATAAAAAGTAATATGTGATTGGTACATTTGGTTATTTATATTATAACTAGCCGAGTATAAGATACACCTAAAGAATAAAGTTTTTATTAAATGCAAACTGTTATCGTTTATTGATAGGATGTTTCATTTATTTATACTTATAAAATAACATGTTCTGACTGACTGATTTATCATCGCTGACTAAAAACTGTTAGAGTTACAGCCATGAAATTTAATGAGTAGGTTCGTTTCATTGAGTAGACACCCACTAAGGACGGAATTTCGGAAATTCTATCCCTAAGTTGGTGAAATAGGGGTTGAAAGCTTATAAATTATAATTACTGCTGCATTGTATTATAAACAGATTTTTAAAAATTTCTTAATATATCTCATGGGTCATGCGAAAAAAATTAGGTTCAAAAGAAAAAAATATTAAAGGAAAAAAATATAAAAAATGTTATCCGCTCCCACTTCACTAATTTTGACTTAACATGACTAAGATTTGGACCTGAAATTTTATAAATTTAAAAGATGATCCAAGTTTGTTTAGCAGCTAAATCGTGTAACCAAAATAATATCCAAAATCGAAATATTCCGAAAACCGATAAGAATTCCCCGTGTTGGTCCGGGCTCCTTTGCAGAATAGACCATTTGTCTTCCTGCCAGGAAGCTCGTAAAGGCGAACATAGGCTTACCGTCACTAACACCGTGACTCTGACTAGGTGGTAGAGTTTTGCAGCGACTCGCCCGGATTGGTACCACCGCCTTACCTATTCCTGCCACCATAACGACCAATGCTTGCCGTTGACGTGTTCCTGTTCGGAGGGTAAGGTAGCTGGTAAACTTACTTTTGCTCGAGGCCTGACATCCCGGCCTCAGTTATTGAAGGCATACCTAACATTTGCAAATTTTGTTGCATACCCATTTTAAGAGTCAAATAAATAAATACTTATTAATAATATTAAAAAATATTTAATGTTTTAGTGTAACGTTGTGTTATATAATGTCGGGCAAAGGTTCATGTAAAAAAAGAAACAATATTGCAGTTAGGACAGGACAACGTCTGATGATTATTACTCATGATTATTTTAAAATAAGTGCTCAAGTTTTGAGACAGTGTTTACAACATAATTAGAATATATCGACAAATTATCGTGGTACGTTTTCTAATTCAATTTACTCCATACCAAATTGACACATCCATAAAAAAAGCAGTAAGCGTCATTTCTGCATAAAATAAAAATAATGTACACTTTTGAAGACAAAACATAGCTTAACATTAAAAACCAAACAGTCATTTGACTTACGATGTTTTATGTTGATATGTTTTATTATATGTACACTTTATTAAAATGTTAACACTCATTTTGAAATAACCTTAAATATGTTATAAAAATGAACATAAAACGTTTAAAACCGACTTTGTATCAATCTAAATTATTTTTTATGTACAAACGTATATCAAAGAATTCTCATTACTATGTCATATCAATCCATACGAAACAACAATAATTAATTTGCCGCAATACTTGATTGGATTCTAGGTATTAAACTTTAAAGCATTTTAAAAAACGCGGCAGCTTAACATATTTCTATATGACCTGCGAGGTCTTATATCTAGTTATTTTTTATGTAATAAAGGTGACCTTTTTCAAGTAATAAAGCAGTGTGAAGTGTTGTATAACAAAAAACATTAATCTGTTTTTAAATATTTTATCGCTATTCTTGTTGCTAATTAAAAAAGTAAATACAGGTTATAATTAATTTGCAAATGTCCTCGTATATCTATTCTTATGTGAAAATAAAAATATGTTAAAATATTCAATATACATAGTTCAGACAGGACGTCTGTTGAGTCAGCTAGTAATATAATAAAATGAACTATTTACCATCACAAATGCCGAGGCTTAAGTTTTTCTATCTTGAGTTATTTTCTTAAAAATAGTATATGTGCTCAATTACCTCTATGCCAAACTTCATCAAATTCGGTCACAGTCCTTATTCTATGACGGCCGGTTTGATGTTTGTATTACCTAAGTTGACACTTTCTACTTGCCGTACTAAATAAAAACAATTCAAATGTTATAGTATAGTTATAAATATAAACACATGTATTAATTTTGCATTTGGTTCTATTCTATTCTATCTTTGATGAGTGGCTTCTAGTCGCCTCTAAGCAACCGACTTTGCCAAAACATTGCATTTGGTTGTATTTTTATCGATAATAAATCTATAATAATTACATCACTATTTTAATATGTCAAACCGGCCATCGTAGCGTATCGTAAATATATTTTTCTTTCTTTAAAAATATGTTTACCAATGTTACAATATGAAAGTGAGTCTGTTATATTTTCACAGCATTACCAATTTTAATGAAGCTTGGTATAGGGATAGTTACATACCTGAAATCGAACATGGACTATTTTTATGACTATAGCTCAAGTTTGGAAAACTTAAGCTCGACCAATAAGTTATGGTAAATGGGTAGTTCATTTATTGTATTAGTCCTGTTACTTTTCACTTATGTTTTAGCTATTTTTCGTCAATAGAGCTAATAAACTACCTCTTTTTAATTTTCTGAATTGTGTAAGCGTAAGGTAAGCAATTCTTTTACTTGTATTATCGGTGTGTAATCTATACGAATCCATGCATGATGAAATGACTTAAGTAGGTATTAGAATAATTTTTCAGGGTCTAGGTGTCACAGACTTCAATGTTCATCATACAAATGCCTGCCCCTCACTGGTGACCTTGCTTATGCTTGGTGACCTATAGAGGGTACCATAACCCCTTAAACCAGCCTTTCCCAAAGTGGGCGATAACGCCCCCTTGTGGGCGCTGGAAGCCTAGAGGGGGGCGGTATAAATCTTGAAAAAAATGTTTTTTTTTAAACTAGGCGCAACAAATATGTTATTGAGGTTATTGACAAGAAAAAAACGAGGGGGGGGGGCGCTACAAAACAACTGATTTTCAAAGTGGGCGTTACATGAAATAAGTTTGGGAACCTCTGCCTTAAACGATCTATTGAATCGGATATTAGTCTATGACAAAGAAGGAAAAAAGATAACTTTTTTCTAAAATCTCACTTTTTATTTTATAAAGGACCAAGACTCTAAAGAGACGGTAAATTTATATTAAATATATACATTATTATATGTACACTCCGTGCAATATACACTTACGTAAGTATACGAAGTAAGCGGCGAATCTGGAGCACTTTCACGGTGCTGGCAATTAATAGGACCTCTCGAGTACATTTTCTTGTGTCTACTTAGTATCGGCACGATCACTCCTAAATTATGGTTCCGAAAGTCTAAAACCTAGACAATTTAGTGATTGTTTTAACAAGGCCTTTTAAACGTTTGTTAATTGTAAAATAGTTGTTTTGAGTGTATGATATTTCTAATTAGCATTTCAATATCGTAGATTTTTTTCGAAGTCCGAAATTATGTTAGTTTTAACATGGGTAATGAGTACCTATCTATCAATTCCAAAAATTGAGGAGGTTATTAATTCGTCTGTAATTTTGTTTTTGTTTCTTTGTATTTGCCACACAATTACGCGACTAATAACGAACAGATTTTGATGAATTTGATAGGTGGGTAGATGGTGTTTGGGAAGGTCATGTCCGATATAAAGATAACCACTTGACAAGACGTGCGTCCTAGCTTATATTATACTAGCTGCAGTTGCCCGCAGCTTCGGCTGCAATAAATTGAGATGTAAGCTATCCTATCTTTCACGTTTGAAATTTGGATCAAACTGCACACGGAGTGTAAATTTGATTAAAATTAGTTGGTTAACTAGCTTAGGAGTCCATCGCAGACAAAAACCGTTATACGTAATTTATATATATATCAACATAATGCATATATCTCTATGACGATGAGTTTCATGAACATTTACATAAGGTTTTGGGACCACTTCGGAATCATGTGCTTGAGTTTTAGAAAATAGAATTATCAAATTAAGAAACATTTTGCAATATAATTGGAGGTTCTATCTGCAGTATTCAAGCTACCAATTGTATGCAAAACTTGAGGGACAGCGGCTTACGGCATTTATGAGCTGATGGGTTTGCAGATAGCACAGTACGTGCGCCAATTTAAAACTGGATCAACTCGGATTAATTCACTTTGGACTTTATTCAAACGGAATATGACTTGAAATTGAGTAATATAGGAGATTAAAAAAAGCTTTGCGTTTGCGCCGGATTCTACTTTGTAAATTAAAGAATTATCAACAAAAAGGTCAATTCCGATATCTCATTCGTGTTCTGAATAAAAAATATGTAAAGATGATTGATTTTAGGATGTCTGTTTACGGCCCGCTCTGATTGATTTATTTTGATTGATAGTTCTTATATGGACTCAGAACAATAAATATTGGTCTGAGTATACCTACGTATAGGTCGGTATATAGTTTATTAATTATGGCCCTTATGAATGTCATTAATTACCTACTGCTGGTCGCGCATTGGTCGAAATTAGACACTAATAAATTTCAATATCTTGTTGATAAGAACGCCATCTTCATTTCTCAAGATCAATTACTTTGTTTCCAAACTTTTTAGTGCGCCGTCTGTGATCTTTTATCGTTATCATCAATATATTTGTTTGGGTGTGTCAAATGCCTGGTAGTGTAGATAATGTTTTATTTATTGATTTAATGTACTTTATAAGCATTATTATTGAAAAAATATTAGCGTTCTGCACTTCTCTAACTCATAAACTTTAAGTGTGCCAAATTTTATGCTCCTGCGTCCGCGTAATTTTCGTAAAAAGTAGTCCAAAGTTTTGGCATCACATATTAATATATAGATATCCTAGCTCGTTTGACATAACGTTGACAATTTAAAGGTCCCTGCGTACAGCCGTTTATCTTGATTTGTTTTCGAATATTTTTGTTAACTTTATCATCGAATTCACATTAGAACTTTTTATTCTTCTGTCTCTCGTTTATAGATTGCGCTTTTGTATATAGAAATTTGGTCATGGGTTCGAATCTGACCGGACATTTCAATCTAATTTGAACGTCGGCATGTAATTAAAAAATAATTCCATCTTTATTTTAACTGATCTGATTTCTATCATTATATAAATGTCTACATCTAAATGCATTAAAAATTTTCAGCATTAGCTTTTTTGCACAAATTAATTAAAGCTATCAGAATTAACAAATTAAAACATTAAAAAGTGAAGCCGCCCGAACAGGGACTTGAACCCTGGACCCTTGGATTAAAAGTCCAATGCTCTACCGACTGAGCTATCCGGGCATAGAGTCGTAACCGTAAATTCTTTATCACATGGATATCTCACCGAATTATACATAATGCTCTGTTAAATTATTTATACTTCATATAAAACTGTAGAACATATAAAAGAAATAGATGCAGACAACTAAAAAGGGGCATTAGAACTAATTTTTAAAATTTTTGTCTGTCGCTCTGTCTGTATGTCTGTAACATGCCCGCTATTCTTTCCAAACATACTAAACCGATTGTAACGAAATTTGGTTGATATGTATTTTATTTTATGTTCTGCGGAAGTTTGTATGATACGTTTTATCCCGCTTACTAAAGGTGTTCCCGTGGGAAAGGGGTAAACGTCTAAATATAAATCGGGTAATTCATCAACGAGTGGACTGATTTAATTTAATCGTTTGATTTGTAGAATATAATTTAAAGATTTATCCCGTATTTTATTCAAGTCACAACTTTTGTAGTTAACAACACTCAGAATAAAGTGACCAAATAACATGATATCCGGATTGTGGAGACGCCAGTGTTACAGATCATCTCACACAAATCTTCACGCCAAGACCCCTGCAGAGTAAGCAGAGTTTCGGGATTGCCAACTGAACGAAGTTCGCCGGGTCAGGGTAAATATATTAATTTAAAGATGACAATATTAAGTAATGCTGTCTCGGCGGTTGGTACCGCCTACATATTTCGTTATTCCAGTGGTTGTCTAGTTATATGTAGGTAAATTAGGTGTTGCCAGTAGTTACACCCGCGTATCAAAGTAATTTAGCTCTCCCTGGGGAAATTTACTCGTTAAAATAACCGGATTAAAAGTAGCCTATGTCCTTTTCTAAAGACTTATCTATTTCTATTCTAAAATTAATTAAATACAGTACCAGAAACAGCTAGTGTTACTTAAACAAATAATTTTAAAATTAAAATGTTCAATAACCCCCCAGAAAACCTTTGAATAATGTAGCTAAAAACCATCTCGATCACGTTAGCTCTGAAACAAAAATTCTGCATTAAAATATGTCCATCTGTTCAAAAGTTATGATGTCATAGGCAGAGACACACACATACACACAAGTTAAAAAAAACGGGTTGCACGGGTTGAGCGCCGGCAGAAGTGAAAACTTGAATTTTTGATATAAATATAAATAACGTTGTGCATTTTTGATACCGTGGAAGGGTTAGGGAATAATTTTGCACGAATTGCTTTAATTATCAGTATGAAAGTAATATAATTTATGTGGCAGAATACAATATTCATTTATTGCGCTATCGTACACAAACATGAAAACACGAACATTCGCGCAAGCGCCCTGCGCCTTTTATTTGCGAAATTTCGATCAGGTCACGTGTCCTGACGCGAGTTTAGAACTTATTACCCATTCCAAAAAAATGCGCAACGCCGCTAAAAAAATTTTCACTTCAAAAATTTGAACACCAGTCTTTTCCGGTCGGAGGTTTAAAACTGACTAGAACAATTCTTGATAAACGAAACATTCACTATGAGTAAAAATTGTAAATAAAGATTTAAAATAAACAAAATGAAAATAGGAGCACAATATGAAGCATACATAACTAAAATTCTACTGCTGTACTTTCAAGGTTCAACTGTTGATCGAATACATATTACGACAGTTCAAGATGATGTAGCTATAAATTACTGGCATTTTGCTCAGAATACAGTTAAAATAATTGCAAATTGCAAGCAGAATGCATGGGAAACCACTTAAGTTAATAATTAAGCTCATAGGTATCAGTTTTTTTTATTTATTTTTTTATGATATTGGTAGGCAAACAAGCAGACGGATTTCTTAATGGTAAGAAATTCCCGCCACCTAGAGACACCAAAGGTATTAATGGTGCGTTGCCAACCTGAGGCTGGAAGTTAGGCCTCAAGCAAAAGTAAGTTTACCGGCTACCTTATGACGTTATGGTAGCAGGCGGTGGTACAAATCCGGATGAGTCGCTGCGAAACTCTACCATCTAGTCAGATGTCACGGTGTTAGTGACGGTAAGCCTATGCTCGCCTTTTACGACCTGCCTGGCACAGGAAGGCAGATGGTCTATTCTGCAAAGGAGCCCGGACCAACACGGGAAATTACCACCAATGTGTCCAAACTGTACTTTTCAATAATCAATATATTTTTTTTATATAACACATTAATCCTTTATTAGTCTACTGATTTTATGACCAAATTGATTTTACTGTTTGGAGAAGTATCAGTACCTGATTCCACTAAATATAAATAAATATCCCTGGACAAATCGAGTCTAACCTCAAAGTACGCAAATTATAAGCTAGTGTTCTAGTCAACGATTGTGATGCATATAAATACTTATCAGACATCTAAATGAGGCGGATAGATTTCCTAGGGCTTACGATGAAAGCCTTTACTAAAACACGGTATTTACTAGAAATAAAAATACAAAGACATCAACATTTACATGAATTCAAAGTATCCGAAAGGTATCGACGCGTGCCATCCTTTGGGTCGAGTCACTCTCGCCGATGTTGTCTATTGTTCTCTATGGTTGTCGTGCAGACTAAATGATCATTACTTACATAAGTACCTACTCCCGTTAAGAATCGAACCTGAGCCTCGCGGTTTGCTGATGAAGGGCGTGCACGCGAGCCCCCTAAGGCGGTTGAACAAGTATTTTTTTTTATGTTTTGATGACGCTTTCAATAGGACGGATCTTTTTTTGGAAAAAGATTTATTTTTGGAATTGCCCTTTTTGAATTTTTTTTTATAAAATAGAATTGGTATAATACAACAGATATAAAGAAACAATAGATATACCTACTAGAACAGATAATATTTAAGGACTTCTTGCAATGTTTAGCTTTGAAAGTAACACTGACGTTTATGGATCGTAACGAAATTCCTAAACAATGAAAACTCCATTCAATTGCATAACATGGCGAAGGTATTGAAAACCATACATAAGTGCGTAATTAAATATATTTTCAAGTTTTTTAAATGCGTAATTAAACATTATTTTCAAGTTATTTAAGCGGAAAATTAATCTTCTTTTTTCAAGTTATTCAAGTCTGTAATTCTTTTTTCTGTAGTAATAAACACTGAAATTAACTGCACTATTACAATTACTACCTTAAGCTTCATCATTATAGGACTCAAACTTCGCTTTCATATATTTTATTTTACATTGAATACGGGACTACCTCGAAGTCAAGAATTACATTTAAAAAAAAATCATCAAAATCTATTTGTACTGGGCCGAGTAATCTCGTAATACAAAAAAAAACATACAGTCGAATCCTCCTCTTTTTTACAGTAAGTTAAAAAGCATTCTAGCATTCGCCAACAAACTGCTTCACAGTTTGGCGAAACTTGTGTAATTTAGATGTTTTTTCAGAAGAAAATAAATTAAAAAAAAAGATAGTTTGGTTATAATGTACGTTATATCTTTATATATACATATAATTATTGTGTTCGTGTGTTTGTCACTGAACTCAGACGACTGGACCGATTTTGATGAAATTTTTCGTGTGTGTTCAAGGGAATTCGAGAATGGTTTAGATTCACAATTTGGTCTCCTGGAAAATGTTTTTTTATTATTTTTTTTAATAATAAGTAATCGTTAATTTTGGAATGTTTCACATCGGATCCGACTGACTGCGCTACTGTAGAAGCATTAATGTCAAGCGATACGAGGTTTGCTGGGTCAGCTAGTATTATATAATATAATAAAGTATAGTATTACATAAGTATTGTAATCTAATATTTAAAGTCTTTGCACAATTAAAAAAAAATCAAACTGTCACGTTCTGTCAAGAATAACCCTAAAATTGCAGCTAAAACACAGTCTAATTAGGTGTAATTTAGATTTGCAAGTGAAGTTGCAGAAGTCGCTTGCTGCATCACCATAACCATCCATTAAAACGCTCCACTTTCATCTCACAATGGTGCCTTCAAATTATTATAAACCATGTTACGCAAACACAAACATGACACCAAAATAAAAGTATAACTTGTAGGTATTAATATATCTGCTATATGTTTAGATATGATAACCATGAAGCTATATTACTACTGGAGGTTATTCTCCTAACAAGGACCTGCGGGGCTATTCAGTGTCATTTTAGTGAAGATCACTGGGTAAGTGTAGGTACATCAAATAGCTGTCAAATGACGTGTTTTATATTATCTATCTCCTGTCACTAACAGAAATACAATGGAGATAGCAAAAAAAAAACACGTCATTTGATAGTTTACCCGGTGACCATCACTAAAAAGATACGGAATCAACTCCCTGATATTATCTTTTACAAATATTGCTGACTCTCTCTAATTTACTGGCCTCTCTTTCAGTTTGATTTTGTTAATTGATGAATATAATAAAATGATGTTTTTAAGAATTTTTGAAATTAGAGTGAGTCAACAATAGTTGGAACTTGGAAATGACATCAGTAGGGTTACTCTTAAATCTCGATTTCGTAAAGATTTCGCCTCTGTGGTCTAGCAGTTCAGTTGTTGGACTTGATTGCCTGAGATCCCGGGTTCGAATCCCGGGTCGGGCAACAAAAAGAAAATTGGGTTTTATCCATTTTCTAATGCTCGGGATTGGATATGTGCCCGGTTGGCGATAGGCTTGCCATCTATCACATTGTGGGACTTATTGTCTTCTGCTAGTCGTGGGTGCCCTGGTTGTACCTCTGCTTACCTCTTCGGGGATATGGGCGTGAAGATACTTTTATTCTCTTTTTGAATTTTTTAACTAAATGTTAATAATCCGCTAAAACGATACGATACGATACGATTCCAATTTCCAATTCGTATTGTATCGAGATTCGAGAGTCACCTTATAGGTCTTTGTTAGAATAGGTCTTGTTTTTTTTGGGTTGGCTGGAAGAAATTTCTTTAGTTAGAGATAAGCTCGCCTTTTGTGCATTTTTAACTTCTCGTGTATTTTGTGTATTTTAGTTTTTGTGTGCAATAAAGTGTTAAATAAATAAATAAGAAGTTTCACTTCAAAAATGTTAAAAATAAATATTTTCTTTAATCTGAGAAAAAGCATTTAAATTGCTAGTTTTCCAGTTTTTTTAATAGTCTTCTGCTGACCAGTTTCCATGAGTTCCAGCTTAGATTTTAGATCTTAAATTATTCGAACAGCGCAATATAGATACACATTTTATTGATTTCTGTAATTCATTTATTTAATTTATTGTTTTTCGTATACGGGTTGGCTGGAAGAAATTTCTTTTATTAGAGATAAGCTCGCCTTTGTACTTACGTGTTTTTTAGTGTTATGTTTTTCTGTATGTTTATTGTATACAACAAAGAGTTCGTAATAATTAAAATAATTAATCTATTTAACTAATAAAAATAAACCAACGAATTAAAAAAATGTTTTCTCCTTTACCTATTCTCAAAAGTTTTTGCTTTTTAATTAACGCATGGACACTTCAGCCTACATAGTAATACACATTCATTAATTTAATATTTCAAACACGTAATTTCTGAATATTAGCATTCATATATGTAAAATATTGTAACTTATTGAAAATAAGAGTTTATGGGTTACAAAATAAATGCGAAAGTGTGTATGTTGTTATGTACATTCCGTTTTCACTAAAAGCACCTGAATTTCAGCACAGAAATAGAAATTGGAAAAATATATAGGTTACTTTTTATTACGATATCTTGTTTGTACCGTGTTGGTCCGGGCTCCTTTGCAGAATAGACCATCTATCTGCCTTCCTTGCCAGGCAGCTCGTAAAATGCGAGCATAGGTTTACCATCATTAACACCGTGACATCCGACTAGGTGGCAGAGTTTCGCAGCGACTCGCCCGGATTAGTACCACCGCCTTACCTATTCCTGCCGCCATAACGTCATGACGTGCTCCGGTTCGGTTCGGTTCGGAGGGTAAGGTAGCCGGTAAACTTACTTGCGCTCGAGGCCTAACATCCCGACCTCAGGTTGGTAACGCACCATTACCACCTTAAGTGTCTCTAGGCAGCGTGAATTTATTTCCATCGGGAAATCCGTCTGCTTGTTCGCCTTCCTATAACATAAAAGAAAAGCCAAATAAATGAATTATTTTAACGAATGAGCGAGTGAATTTATAAAATAGCTTCTTTTTGGCTTTCTTGTGCCCTAATATTTTCTGTCCCTATTACAATAAAACCACGTAACATTAAATAATTTAAATGTCATAAAACATCAAAAATAAGACGACAATTATTTAATTACCACGTTGCGGCTTGGTGATTCTTGTTCCGAAAGATAACTAATCAATTTTCTGACGTGGTGTTAGAAACTTTATCATACCCCTGGTTTTGACACTCAAAATCCACTTGGATGATGATAAAATGTATATGAGACCTGCCTTTCCAAAAAAGAACTATCAGAATCAATAAGTTAATTATTAGAGTAGTTATCGCGTAACAAATAAAAAACACCTTCTCCTTTTTTAAATCGTGTTACAAATTTAGACATAAAAAAACGTTAGGTTGCACTCCGGGAGTGACGGCAGACATGAAAACTTAAATTTTAACGTTGTCCATTTTTGATATTTTGGAATGATTATGGAATAATTTTGCACGAATTGCTTTAATTATCAGTATGAAATTGTCATTTATGTGGTAGATACAATATTCATTCAACAAGCTATCGTACACAAACATGACAACACGAACATACTCGCAAGCGCCCTGCGTCGTCTAAACGAGTGACAACACGAACATTCGCGCAAGCGCCTTGCCCCGTCTTACGAATTTTCGATCAGGCCACGACGCGAGTTTAGAAGTTTTTACCCATTCCAAAAAAGTGCGCAACGCCGCTGTTTGTAGGTACAAGCACTTGAAAAATTGTGATAAAAATAAATAAACAGTATTTTTTTAGATTCGCGTTCTTCCTAGATGTTTATTAATTATCAAACTTCTCTTAAAATATTAGTACTAATTCGTAAACGTGGAATAAAGTAGTCCAAGGTTCAAATTGCTAATGTAGTCTTTATTGCACTTTTCGGAGGCCCGGTGTCGGCCTGACTATTCGGCTTGACTTCTTGAGGTCCTGGGTTCGATCCCCGGGACTGACAACTAAAAAACTAGTAAAATTGTACTTTCAATGTCCCAATAAAGATAACGTTTCCCGGGATTGGATATGTGCCCAGTTGGCGATAGGCTTGCCACCTATCACATTGTGGGACTTAGTGTCTTCGGCTAGTCGTGGGTGCCCTGGTTGTGCCCCTGCCTATCTCTTCTGGGATATAGGCGTGAAGATACTTTTTTTTTGATACAGATATTCGTTTTTGTTTATTAATAAGACAGAGTTTGTTTGCTTCTGTTTTGTTTGCTTTTGTTTGTTTGTTTGTTTCTTTTTGCTTTATTTTAACAGCTACTTACTCAATCACAATTACTTTGTTTATTTAGCAATAAGACGTAATAATGACTATCATAATGTTACAATCGCATGTGGTATTGTTGCGAAGTTAAATTTGACTTAGAAGTGGTAGAGTTTTATGTTCAGTTCAATTAATATATTTGTAGACTAGTTCAAGATTTCAAGGTTAGCCTTTTTTATAATTTAAAAGCCAAGGTGTTTATTACTTTTTTTTGAAGAAAGTACGCGTTGGCTTAAGAAATAATATAGGGAGTCAGGGATGTGTAAAATTTCTTACGTAAATAGGTTTATCCAATTTATTATTACCTACTACAAAAAAAATATTTTTATTTTACTACAATTATGTAGTGTTATCTCTATGAAAATAATGTCGATTTAGTTTCAAATTCGATGTTAGTACCTGCCAAATATTTATATTCGTCGCTTACGAGTTACGAGCTGCCTGGTAAGAGGACAATTCGGTAACATTCTTCAAAAATTTCGGATCCAGCACAAAACGAAGTGATGTTTCGAATACTTAGTCAAGTAGGAGCTTTGTAGGGTCCAGTTACATAAATGTATGGTAATTGAAATCTTTATACATTTAACTAGCACCGTTAAATGGGTTGAATTTACCTATTAAGATAAATTAATTATATCAGTTCCTTAGATATGCCAACATTTGCAGTATTTTTAGAAATAAACCAACGAACCTGTCGTTAAAAATGTCGCTGTTGCATAACATATATGGCTTTTGAGACCGCTCGAATCAAACAGATAGGGTTGTCAACTTTTCGTAAGACGAAAAATGTACGTATTTTAAACTGAAGCTTTAACTTTTTTAAGATGTAAAAACAAATTAGTCCAACAAATGATGTCCTTATTAAAGTGAAAGTATTAGTAATATAATAAATTGTTGTATCTTCCAGTCTAAAGTTCAGTTCTGAGTATCGTCTACATAGGCTTTATAGTACACAGGTGATTGCGTGAACCTTATCAATTTCAGTTAGGTCATCTTCCTTGCCACGGCAAGCGCTCCTCCAATATTTACATCCACTTGATACAGGTGACTTTGAATAGGTCATCAGTCTGTTTGAAGGTGACTGCTGACATAAAACAAGTCAATGATTTCGTCACCATTCCCGATCTTTTCTGAACCACCCAAATTGAGCTTCTCTAGTTGTATCTATGGTCTAACCATTGTCACTTGTGTTTTTATATCCCAAGAGTCTTCGAGATACGTCGATACAAGTTCTTGGTTTTCTATGAATACTAAACACTTATTATAGCCATTTCAAAAATATAAGTAATAAATTCAATGATTTTTAGAGTAGGTATTCAAATTGTTATAAAAATTAAAAACATAAATTAAAAGTATATTTGGCAACCCTAAATATACCATTACCGATTTAATCAAGGGTAAAAGTTGTTTTCGCTCAGTAAAAGTAGATATATAAAAAAACATTTTAGCTAAAATAACTCCATTGTTTAGAAAACAGTAATTATTTATCGATTATGAAGAAGTTAAATGATCACAATCGTTGGTAATAAGTTGCTAAATAAATTACTTTTTTTTATTTTCATTATATTAGTTTGTCGTTTTAATATCACCACCCAGTATTTTAATCAAAGTGAAAAAAAAATACTAATTGACAATCTTTATATAAAAATGAATCTCTATTTCGCGTGTTCATCGCATTACGCCTTGCCAATTCTTTTTTATTTTGTTGGTTAGGTACTGTCAGGAGAAGTTGAACCTTCTCCTGAAGAGAGAAACCGGGAAAATTGCAAGAAAAGCAGAAAAATAACAATTTAATTCTTCCCATACAAAGGTTTAGTAGGTATTATATAAGCGATACCGCCCGGTCGGCTAGTTATACATACAAATATGGCGTCCATTTGAATACATGATAAAACTCCTTCACCCCAGAAACAGAGCTATTTATTTATACATACATTATATCACATAAGTAAATCATTATATTTTATTAAAATATAATTTCTGTAAGGTGTGTGTTCTACCTAATCTACTTTATGAGTGGGATATTGATAAAATTCATATGGGACAACGTCGAAATCATTACCTACCTTTCTAAAAAAGAACTATCAAAATCGGTTGGCTATTGGCCGAGTCATCACGTGACAAAAATACGAAATAATGCATACATACATATCTTCACGACAAGTCTCTTGCAAAGTAGAGAGTATCGAGTTCCAAATTTCTTGATCCGTGCAGACCTTTCTGGCTTCCTCCACATTCATTACCTTTTTTATACAAACACGCCGGTTCCGGAGACTCTTGACAACTCATTCGGATAACATCAGTAGGGTTACTCTTGAATCTCGATATCTTGCGAATTGGAAATTGGAATCGTATATGTCACTTTAGGTACTTTTGAACACAGTATAAGGGGATTATTAACATTTAGTTACAAATAAATTCAACGAATAGGATAAAATAATTTACAATTTACTATTAACTAAATGTCAATAATTCGTCAGAATTGTGTTCAGGAGTACCTAAAATGACATATTCGTTTCCAATTTCCAATAATGCATCAATCGAGAGTCGAGAGTAATTCTACAGAGCGATTTGATCGTACAATGTCAACCTAGGTTTCCCCGGGCACCTACATCCGTCCACATTCGCATTGTATACCTACCTATCTGCTTTGTCAATTACAACACAAAAATATAATAACGATAGTAAAACATGCAGTCCTGCCTTTCTACCAGGCAGCTCGTAAAAGGCAAGCATAGGTTTTCCGTTACTAGCATCGTGATATTCTACTAGGGCAGAGGTTCCCAAACTTATTTCATGTAACGCCCAGTTTGAAAATCAGTTGTTTTGTAGCGCCCCCCCACCCTCGTTTTTTTCTTGTTAATAACCTCAATAACATCTTTGTTGCGCCTAGTTTAAAAAAAAACATTTTTTTCAAGATTTATACCGCCCCCCTCTAGGCTTCCAGCGCCTACAAGGGGGCGTTATCGCT
>NJDC01000966.1:144127-182096 GCA_002245475.1 Calephelis virginiensis
TCCGTGCAGACCTTTCTGGCTTCCTCCACATTCATTACCTTTTTTATACAAACACGCCGGTTCCGGAGACTCTTGACAACTCCCTCGGATAACATCAGTAGGGTTACTCTTGAATCTCGATATCCTGCGAATTGGAAATTGGAATCGTATATGTCACTTTAGGTACTTTTGAACACAGTATAAGGGGATTATTAACATTTAGTTACAAATAAATTCAACGAATAGGATAAAATAATTTACAATTTACTATTAACTAAATGTCAATAATTCGCCAGAATTGTGTTCAGGAGTACCTAAAATGACATATTCGATTTCAATTTCCAATAATGCATCAATCGAGCGTCGAGAGTAACCCTACAGAGCGATTTGATCGTACAATGTCAACCTAGGTTTCCCCGGGCACCTACATCCGTCCACATTCGCATTGTATACCTACCTATCTGCTTTGTCAATTACAACACAAAAATATAAAAACGATAGTAAAACATGCAGTCCTGCCTTTCTACCAGGCAGCTCGTAAAAGGCAAGCATAGGTTTTCCGTTACTAGCATCGTGATATTCTACTAGGGGGTAGAGTTTTGCAGCGACTCATTTGGATAGGTACCACCGGGTTACCTATTCCTACCGCCATAACATCAATGCTTGCCGTTGACATGTTCCGTTTCGGAGGGTAAAGTAGCCGGTAAACTCACTTTTGCTCTAGACCTAAGATCCCGGCCTCAGGTTGGCAACGCACCCTTACCACCTTTGGTGACCCAAGGCGGCTTGAATTTCTTACTATCAAGAAATTCGTCTGCTTGTTTGCCTTATAAAAAGTCGTATTAAGAACCTCCTTTTTAGAGTTGGTTAAAAATAATACGAGCAGTAAATTGTTACAATTTGTAATAACATGTAAGAAGTCAGAGGAACTCGTTCCGGTTTACTAGACTGATAAATGCCGATACTTAAAATAATAAACAGATACTCAATTCGTCGTTCCGAATAACGACTATTGTATTGTAGTTATTATATTCAGTAGAAATCCAGTACGCTCTAGATAGGAGAAAGCTGTTTTTGAGCCGATAGGTGTTTCTCCGTTGGGAGATCAAAGATTGCAATTTGCAATTATTATCTTTGATAATGAGTTCAGATACATTTCTTCTAAATATTAATTAATACCAAATACAGCGGCAGTATTCAACTTACTTTAAGTGTATGCTGTCTTTTTCTAATAGTAATACAAAAAGAAAAGAGATGGAACGTTTCAGACATGTCATTAGTTTAGATATTCAACTGACATTTTTAATCAACGTTTCCTGAGATGTCCTCCAAGAAATAGATTAAAAGTATGTAGAAATGTCATGTACAGAAGGTACATCAAGTTACCCACTTTTAAAGGAAATTTTGTTAGAGAATAGAGACTACCAGTAGATAGCTTGATGTCGCCTGTACAAACAATTAACTAATCTGACAACACTACATGTGTTTTGTCTCTTTCTATTACTATCGTTAGAAGAAGATAGCGATAACTGAAATTAGTTTAGTGGGTGGGCATCAAAATTACCACCAAAATTATATCAAATATTTAAAAGTAATAACATTAAAAGACAATACGTATACTAGTATCTGTTAATACTACGCTACTTTTTGTACCTAGCAATCCTTATTTATAAATTTATAAATAATAACAGTAAAACGTATGATCGCATGAAAAAATATGAGAACAATGCTAGCATAATGTTTGGCTGTGTCGTATTCCGGTCTAGAGATCATGGTAACCGGTAGATTTCCTCATCAGTCTAACACCCCGTCCCCGTGTTGGTCCAGGTACACTGAGGTACACAGGTACACTGCCGCTCTGCCAGGCAGCTCGTAAGAGGCGAGTCGGTCAGTACAAACTAGACCACTGGTGATTGAGTGCTGTGTAGCAATTTGCCGGGGTAGGGATCCTATTTCTACCGCCATAATGATACCAAAGTAATGGTGTTTGAAAGAGACGTAGCCAGAACGGATGTAAGAGTTTTGGTTGATGATGTAGTGCTGGAACAAGTGAATGAAATTGTATATCTTGGTTGTGCTTTTAGCAGGGATGGAAGGTACACCGCGGATGTAGAGAGGAGAGTGAGTGCAGGGAATAGTGTGAATGGAGCGTTGGGTAAGCTATTCCAAAGCGAGGTTTTTAAAAAACCCTGGTCATAGAGGAAAGGAAGCGCTTATAAAACAACTATGACGTTGGTGTATATTCGGTATTTTTTTTAATTTAGCTCCGCCTCGAATAAAATAATGAACACCAAAAACAATGAAAGTGACGAAAAAACTTCCTAGTATGAACAAAGCGTAACCAAGTTCTCCGAAACAACTAGTAACTTAAAATACTCCACTCGCGTATGTAAAGATTACAGCTGCAGATAACAGACTTAAAAGTGATAATAGCGACAAGTGAAAGTGACAGTGGTAATGTATTTAGAGACAACAACACACCTATTTGTCGTCTATCAACACGTCACCTGTTGTGTAGATCATGAATCATGATTTTGCACTTTTAGATGGCCGTGAAAAATGAAGCCTTCCATCTATATGTTTTTTGTGTGATAAGATAGAGAAAAACTGTCTTTCCTTGGGGTAAGAGACAACCGTTGCCCAGCCTAAGTTACCACAGATAGGTGCGACTATGTTGCGACGTCGTCCTTTATAAAAATTACTACGTCAAAAAAACGACTTTAAAACTAAAAATAAAAAAAAAGATTTGATATTAATTATATACCTATACCTATATACCCATTGTTTATATGTGCTATTTACTAATAGGTTTGAAGTCGGTGCCAGGCCAATTTAATACTTACTTATAATATAACAATTAGTTTAAGGCTTGGCACCGACTTCAAACCTATTGGTAAATGGGACATAAAAATAATAGGTAGTATGTAATAAATATTAGATCTTCATTTTTTTTACTTTTTAGTTTATTGCTGATATGATTTAATTTAAATAGCCATCGGAATAGGTAAAAGTAGATATAAAAATGTTCATAAAATAAAAACAAATGGGCCAACCTGAACCAAATTTTTATGGGACCAATTCGAAACTATTCGAAGCATCAAACAAAAAAAGGAATACGTAAATCGGTTTAGGAACCTCAGCGAAATCGATGTACATACATTAACAATATTCCGGTCGAATTTAGAACCTCCTCGTTTTTATGAACTCGGTTAAAAATTAAAATACTGAACGTATGTACACATACAATAAATACAGTCATAACACAATCGCTATATAAATTATACACAATGATATTTTATATCAGTTTATATGTTTGCCTGTTCACTTTTCATGCAAAAACTGCTGGACGGATCTTCATCAAATTTTGTGTAGTAATAGTAGCTTATAGAATGGGTCAACGTTTGGGATGTATTTGATTGCGGGAAAATCGTTCATTCCCATCACCAACCACGACATCTAGTATAGAATATATTAAGTGCCCTAGTCATGGAAAACACAGATAAATATATTACTATTCCATGCGTCACGCACTCGGATAAAATTCAGTAATATTCAAAACTTCATTTGCAAGTAAATTATGTTTATGAAATAATAAGATGCTCCAAATAGCTTTAATATATTTTATTCCATCACATAATTATACAAGTCTGTATGCTTTAGTAATCTACTACAATAAAATAAATAAAAAAATGCATCTTATAAATCATTACCACTTTCCATCGCAAATGCTTTTACTTTTTCCTGGTACATTCTATGTTTTTCTTCCAAAGTCCTGAGAGCTGTTGAGGGTCTCACTTTATGCTGACCAAATAAGAAGTTTATATGCGGTGCCACATCTTGCTCAATATGGTTTGCTTCCTTTCGAGTTTTTGTTCCCGATTTTGTCCTTTTCTTATTCAATTCATTTTTAATTGGCTCTATATTCTTTTTACTTTTATTTTCATTAGTATTTGAGTGTGGATTATATTTCACCTCAACGGTATCCTTTCTTTTAGAGTTGGCTCGGTATTGTGTTCGTATCTTTTCCTTTTGTAATTCTGATTTAGCACAACCTAACGATTTAGCTAAAGGGGAATTTTCTACAAGTGATCTGTTTACTAAATATGAGTTATTTGGAATTTGTCTTTGATGTGTTTTAGGTCCATTATGATGTCTAGCAGATGTCTCCCTGGATTTTCTTTCATTTTCTGCCTCAATTGTTTTTCTATAGATTTTCAGTCGATTTTCCATTCTTACCTTTTCTGAGTATCTTTGAAGACTTCTGGCCCTTTCTAATCTTGGCTTTATATTTTCTGTATCAGGTCCCAAACCTCCTAAATGGACATTGACAGGGTCAACAGTAGCTCTTCTAGTTGGTCTAGGACGATGCGAAATTTCAGAAACACTTCTCAAATTATTTATTTCATCAGGTGATTTACTTCTTAAATCTTCAGTGAAATGCAAGGCTTGCTCAAAAGTTTTTTCCAAGTATTGAGATATCTCTTGATTCATTAGTTTTTCATAGTACATTTCATTATAAGCCTCTGTGTTGTAAAACTCTTTTACAGGGCTACCATTTGTTTCGTTTATACTTTCCCGTTCAGTATCACCATATTCAGGTGATAATGAACGAATTTCAGTATCAAAATCACATTTATTTGGAATACGATTAGTAATGAACTGTTTGCGAAACATTTCCAAGTAAGAGCTTTTTTTAGATTTGCGTTCTTTATTAACTAAATAAGATTGCGGTGTATCAGCTTCATTTTTAACGTTTTCGTATTTTTTGCAATTTTTCTGTTTGTTGTTTAGTTTCTTTGTAGGGCCCTTTTGAATTTTAATAAGTACATCTTTTTCATAGAAGGGAACTAGAATTGTGTCAACCTTTTCAACAGAGTTTTTTTCGGCATGTTGTCTTTTGAAATCAACTTCTAGGCTATCCAAAGAAAGATTGCTTCCTGATATCGATTTCATATTCATGGTTAAAGCTTTATTTTTAGTAAACAAAAATTACTACATAAACAAATATATTGTCAAAGAGCCTTTTATAATTTTTGACATTTAAAAATATTAACGATGAAGTATGTAATGAAGTATATCTGCAAAGGTTTAACTACTTATGTTTGTCGCCTTTCTACATTCTACTTTGAGTATTAAACCAACTTTAATATCCAAAGAGTTTCTATGAAACTTTTTAAGCTGCGATGGGAAAAGAGGGTTTTTATAAGCTTGATGTGTGTGTGTGTTTGCCTGTGTATGCTAACGTGATCGTGTTGTTTCTTAGCTTTAAACTCATTAATAGGTATTTTAAAACAATAAATACAATAATAATATGCAAATTGTATATTATCGAACTTCAGCTAAATTTAAAGTTCTTTGTAATCTTATTCCACGTAATAATAAAGTAAAGATCGAAACGAATAACAGTACATAATATAAATAAAAAATGAGGAAACCGATATCAATATTTAAGCATGAACGGTTCTGTACAATGTAATTTTATTCAAAACTATTTGCTGCCCCCGGCTTTTGCCTCGTATAAATTTTATTTAACCATTGTGATATCAGAATCGAAAGTAGCTGATGACTTTCCAGATTTAATTCAGATTTATATCCTCTGTGGTCTAGCGGTTCAGTTGTTGGACTTGACTGCATGAGGTCCCTGGTTCGAATCGCGGGTTGGGCGACAATAATAAAATTGGGTTCTTCGTATTTTCTAATAAAAAATGTTTCTCGGGATAGGATATGTGCCCGGTTGGCGATAGGCTTGCCACCTATCACAGTGTGGGACTTAGTATCTTCGGCTAGTCGTGGGTGCCCTGGTTGTGCCTCTGCCTACCTCTTCGAGGTTATGGGCGTGAAGACACTTTTTTATATGCTTATATTTAATCAAATCTAAACAGCTGTTCTGTTATCGTGAAAACGTATATCCAAACATACACATTTATGTATTTATAATAAATTAATAATAATTGCCCGTTTGGCAACGGGTTTGCAATCATTGTGAGACTTAGTGACTTTGGCTAGTTTCTTTTCAGAGATACAAACGAAAAGATTTTTTATAATTATTAATTAAATATATTCCATCCCATGACATTAGGAGCCAATATCATAAAAATAACGGCTAGTATAGCTGCTTACCTGAGCACTTTAGGATCATATTATAGTAAAATTTACAATAATATGCAATATATCAATAACACTGGAAAAATCGTCTTCGATTTTAAAAGTTAATTTTAAAGATTTTAAACCGGAAAGAAATCGGATGATGGAGATTGAGTGAATTAGTATTTTTCTCGAAATCTATAGGATTCCATTCAGATCCAAACTTGGTGGCTACGCTTTAGAACCACCTCTGAAATGGGTTTTTTTTAAATAAAAACTACCTATTTACAAATATGCTCATAAACGACGGAGATCGAGTAATATACCTAAACAAAATATAGTTTTGGTAGGTAAGTCTGTTCAAATACGAAGGTTCGTTTTCAAAACACGGAACCCTAACTCAATTTAAATATGGAACCTAATGGAATCGAATAACATCGGTGACCTTTGAAGATCCATAAATTTCCGATCGCGTTTTTATATAGGTCACTAAGTCAGGATTTGATATTAATATCCGTTATATTAATCATTTTAGATCTTCGTCGTTAATTCTCCTAAAATATTCGTTTATTGACCTCATTTGAATATGTTGTTTTCAAACCGACTTCAAAAAAGAAGAGCTTATCTACTCGACTGTATGCTTTTGTTAATTTGAATAAATGAGTGAATGAATGAGAAAATGAAATAATGAATGAATGATTGAATGAAATAATAAATGAATGTATGATTGAACTCTTTATTATACACAATTAAACTTACTACAAAATAATACAATTAGGGATTACAACAGCATATGATTATAGAATTTAGTACACAATAGACACAAAAGGCGGTCTTATGGCCAAATAAAGCGATCTCTACCAGTATCTACTAGATCTTTGCCTGTATGTTACGCGATTATTTTATCAATAAAGAACAGATTTTAATGGTCCTTTTTGCAGTTCCTTGACGTGATTCCAGATTCCAGACTGGAGATTAAGTTAATGCCATAAATAAATTAAGGAACGATAACCCTTAATACATACCTACTAATGGTTTTATAATGTCATAAGATAAAAATTATTGGGTGAGATCACAATTAAAGCTGATTTAAGATTTTATCAGTTGCAGTAGCAATGTCTACAAAACCTAAGCCCATAAAAGTAATAATTAAACGCAGTAAAACTGCAAAAATCGACACCAATTATTTTATTACCACGTCGTGATTTGATAATTATTTTTTCAAAAGACAGCAAATGATTCCAAAATGGTCCCACATACATTTTATCAACATACTGCAAGTATTTTATTTGGATTTAATAGTGCAAAATTCTTTTATCGAACATTGTATGCTCGATTGTATAAGTCAAAAACCACTGGTCAGATCATGATAAAACCATATATAGCCACATCGGAACCATGACATATCTTTCTAAAAAAGAAGCATCAAAATCTGTTGGCTATTTGATAAGTAATCGCTTCATAAAGGTAAAAAAAATATGAACAGTCGAATAAAACCTTATCCTTTTTTGGAGTGTGGTAAAAATGGAGGGCCTTTAATAAACTTAGGAATAGCAATATGCAAATATTGTTTGTAATATTCCTAGCATATAACATAGCAGTCATTAAGCTATGTTCACATCTCTCAAGCGTCCGCAATCAGACCGTGAAGAAACCTAGAAGAGCGTGATCATGCATTCCGAATGTAAATTTAGGCAAAGCAATTTTAACATTGTTCGGACTTGGCCCTGTGCCATAGAACATTGTGGAACTTATTTTGAAGATCACAAGAATTTCTGCAAGCCTCTTACCTGAATGTACCTTTTTATATAAAAAAGGATCTTCAAGTCGTATCCCCAAAAGGTAGGCAGATGAATGAGGCCACCCACGGCTAGCTACGATTAAAAGTCCCTAAATATTATGATAGGTGGCAATCTTATCGCTAACCATGCACGTATCCAAATCACGCACAATGTTGTTTTGCAAAAAAATTGATAAAACACATTGTCTTTTTGTTGCCCGACCTACGATCGAACCCGGCACCTCGTGAAGTGAAAGTGAACCGCTAAATTACAGAGTCGATTTCCACATGGTGTACTTTTAAACTCTAGTGGGCTCATTTTTAACTAAGTATAGAAAGGTTATTTAAACTGGTTATCGCCTCTGTGGTCTAGCGGTTCAGTTGTTGGACTTGACTGCATGAGGTCCCGGGTCGGGCAACAAAAAGAAAATTGTGTTTTTCCAGTTTTCTAATAAACAAAACATTGCTTGGGATTGGATATGTGCCCAGTTGGCGATAGACTTGCCACCTATCACATTGTGGGACTTAGTATCTTCGGCTAGTCGTTAGTGCCCTAGTTCTGCCTCTGCCTACCTCTTCGGGGATATGGGCGTGAATATACTTTTTTTAATTGATCGTTAAGTGACTGATTTTGTCTACATTTAGGCATCCTTTTTTAAGTTTAACTGCCATTTTTTTGGTGACTTTGACAAGGAGTACGGTTTAGTGCTGGTTAAATTATATATCAGTTAACCATTACCTATAGTTATTTCAAGTTTCATAACCTACGTGAGTAAGAACCGCTGCTGCTGTGGTAATTGTTTTTAAATAATCTCTGCAACGCGTGGCCTACTGGTTATAAGGTATTGAAATGCATTACTTAAACAACACGTCTAGTGAATATTTTGTTTTTAATAATTATTTGTGTTCGCCCATTGATCTTAATTCGAATATTATATTCGAATATAACATTTTAATATCATGATGATAAGAACGCCATCTTCATTTCTCAAGACAAACTACTTTGTTTCCAAACTTTTTAGAGCGCCATCTGTGATATTTTATCGTTATCATCAATATATTTGTTTGTGTGTGTCAAATACATGGTAGTGTGGGTAATTTTTTATTTATTGATTTAATGTACTTTATAAGCACTATTATTTAAAAATATTAGCGTTCTGCACTTCTCCTACACACAAACTATAAGTGTGCCAAATTTAATGCTCCTGCGTCCGCGCGCAATTTTCGTAAAAAGGGCTCCAAAGTTTTATCATCACGTGTTAATATATGTACATATAGATTAAGACCATGAAATTTAAAAAACACTGGTAGTATGAACCACAAATGTTTCAAGTTTATTCATCTTGTAGATAGAAGAAAAAATTCACGAACACATCATACGCATGAACAAGTAGACAATCATTTTAAAAATGCATTACAGCAGCAGTTTTATATCAAAAGCAAAGAGGCGAACCTCGTACAGTCCGCCTGCGAAGTTTTGATAGTTATTCTGCAGTTTATGGGTGGTACGAATACAAAAATTCAAACATAATGTGCATCGGTACAGTTATTTACGAGTTTTGAATCCGATTTTCATGCATAGATTGTAGGCATTCATGCTATTGACATTAATATTGTAAATATGAAAAAAATAACATTATTTAATCTTAAGTAAACGTATTTAGATGTTTAGATGAATATTATTCGACTAGCAGTTTCACGCAGCTTCGCCTGCGTAACTTGGCTTCTACTACACCGGTTATTATGAAACAAAGCCTATGTCACTCAGGAATAATGTAGCATTCTAAAGGTGAAAGAATTTTTGAAATCGGTCTAGTAGTTTCAGAGCCTATTCGCTTCAAAAAATAGTATAGATATTATGAAGTCTAAAGTCTTGATAGGTATACCCTGAAACTTATAACCTAAGTTATATCGTTAAGTTTTATAACCCGAAACGGAATACCATTTACTGATGGAGAGAAATTCACGCACCACCAACGGCACCAATGGCACGAACAGTGGTAATTATGCATTGCTATAAGGCCGGGATATTAGGCCTCGAGCAAAAGTGAGTTTACCGGCTACCTTATTCTCCAAATCGGAACACGTCAACAGCAATAGGTAAGACGATGGCACCAATCCGGGCGAGTCGCTGCGAAACTCTACCATCTAGTCAGTTGTCACGGTGTTAATGACGGTAAGTGTATGTTTGTATTTTACAAGCTGCCTGTCAGCAAGCCAGATGGTATAGGAGAGCATAGCCACGGATGACAAATAGTTTTTTTATAGAGTACAACCATTTGCGCATTATTCTAATTTATTTGAATCAGAATTGCCAGAGCTTACTTACCGTCAGCAGATAACTTCAACTCTGATTGGGTTTATTAACTTTCATTTATCTTTGGCTAATCCAATCTACATAATACCCAGGCTTGGCCATAAGCCAGAGAGCAACGTAGACGAGTTCTTGAAAATCTGCAGATCTTTCCCAAATCAGCAGTTCCTTAAGTACGAGTGTTTATGTATATATGTACTGCTTGACCCAGTAAACGATGCTCTGACATATACAATATATGTCCTCTAACGGTATGAAATATACATAAAGATATATTGTCAGATCAGATATACATGAAAATATAATAAATTCACTTTGGAATTCATTGCCTCATGAAATTCGGAACATTCAATCATAGGCAGTCTTTAAGAAGACAGTTTTTTTCTATATAATCAATAAGTATGATTGCGCTTTATTATTAAACAGATAAATTACTGGACAAATTACGATTATTCATTTAACCCCAAAGTATCAGATTATATGTTGTGTTGTAGGTGTTAGACAATAGTACAAATACATAGAAATACTTAAATAGATAGTTATAAATTTAATAAACAACTAGACCCGGATAAACAGACAACTATGTTCATCATACAAACGCCTGCCCCCGTCGGGAATCGAACCCGAGCCTCGTGGTTAGTCGGCGGAGTTAGGCGTTTATGCTAACCTCTCAACCAACGAGGCGATTAGTTTTGGTTATTATTAGTGTGTTAAGATTCTTTTTTTTAAAGTAATTCTGACTTTCTGTACGTATTATGTTTTTAAGCATTATTTCCATTTTGGGTTTGCTGAAAGAAATATCTTTGAGAGAAAAGAATCGATTTAAAGTTAAACACAATTGAAAATATCACAGGAATATTGAAATCTCATCTCCTAGCAGATTTGAATACCACTTCGTCATTAAAGTCGTTACCAATATTTGCGTGTCACTGGCACCATTAAATTATGTATGAGGTTCCGCCTACTTGAAAGAAGCGTATTTACATTTCCTATGAACGATTTATCACAATTTTAGTCCCCGACGGAAAGACTGGTGTTATAAGTTAGCCGTGTCTGTGTCTGTTATTATTTCAATATGTGTGTGTCTGTTTGTAGCATCATAACTCCTAAACAATAAATGGATTTTTGAATGAATTATGTGATCGAGATGGTTGAGTTGATTTTTTTACGATTGTTTGTTTTGTTTACATTTCGTTACATTTGCGTTATAATGCGCGCGATGCCCGATAAAAAGACATTGTATTTAATATTTTTTTACTTTAATTGAAAATACATTCAAACCTATTTTTTTTTTATTTAGAAAATGGATAATGTTGTTAATTCGATGTTTCACTAAACTTTTAATATTCCAGTCTCAAAGAAAATTTTCGCTGTTATTCAAATATGCAACAAGGACCAAGGACAAGGACTTGGCGTGGGCAGTTTTCGGTATTTCTTAAATATCATCATTTTTGTAGCATTGAACAACAAACAAGAATACGAATATATTTATCAAATAGATAATTGAAAAACAGCTTCCAAATTGATTTAATTTGTCACAAGATATCGTCTATTTAATGTGTCGTCTATATTCTAACTAGGAATTCAATGAGGCGTGTTATAAGTTTAACGTGTCTGTTAGTTTAAAGTTTAGAATTTAAGTGTTAAATAATACTAACTGATTTGCTTTATCCAGCTGTGCAACGAAAATAAGTTATATTTTCCGGTTTATAAATGCGAGTCAGATATTCGTTTTTAAAATTACCAAACTTACAATAAAACAAATATGTAGTCGTCCGTGGTTTATTTTTCGAATTAAAATATTATTAAGCGCTCCAATAAGAGTCGTTTGATTCACCTGAATGAAGCTTGTGTACACTTTTCCAGCAAAAAAACTCACCTAAGCATCTAAATATTATTTTGAATATAATTACATGCTTGCATTTTTATTAAATTATGCAAACAGAATATTTAAAACAGACTAAAATAGTTAAATTTAAGAAAATTGAAGGAAAATCATGATTATTATTGTAAATTTTCGTAACTTATTTATTCATGCGTTTTTAAAAAAGATAATAATGTCACTATGTTCTAACGACCCGCAATAGTTATTTTTATTTTTATTGCTGTATAGCAAAACTTTTTTTTAAATCCTAATTCAAATCTGTAGGAAATGTAAATAAGCCTCAAATGATCATCTGAAGTCAGCGCAATACTTTATAACTTGGGCCTTAATGGAGTTTTTACAAACTGAGAACAAGCTAATTACTTTTATGGCAGCAATAATGAGATAATAACTACATAAATCTGTTTCGTAGTTAGCGATAGAAAAAGTAAAAATCTTATTTTTAATTTTTTATTATGCGTGAATCTTACGTAGCAGTTTTGTTTATACACTTTGACTGTTTTCCCACTTTACCCCATTTAACAATCGTCATTTACCCTGTTTCAGAGTTCCGTAACCGAACGGAAAAAACTAGACCCTTAAACGAATAGATTCAACATATTCATCTGTCCGTATGTTACAGCCGGTTGATTATCAAACCATTCAAAGTTAAAAATAAACTGTATGTGGAGCATGGTCGGCAAATGGCATGGCAATGGCAAAATCTGCGAAATTTATAAAAATGTAAAACGATATTGAGGGTTTTAAAACTATCTTTTCACAAAATCAATTCAACGGATAAAGTTGACGTAAAAATTTTAGAGGTGCGTTGCCAAGGTTGGTATGTTAATCCTACTTTCCAGAGTGGCCAGTAACAATGGCGAGCACTGACGTCATATAGGTAATGCGGTGCTACAAATCAAGGCAAGTCATTGTTCCAACGCAGAACAGGTAAGGCACCCTGTGATTTTCCTACCCCTTGAATACAGAGGTGCAGAGAGTTTTCCTGCGTTGATCCGGGCTCCTTTGCAAAATATATCATCTACATTCCTGCAGGCAGCTTGTAAAAGGCGCGCATAGGATTACCGTCACTAACAGCGTGACATCTGACTAGGTAGTTGAGATACGCAGCGACTGGCCCGGATTGGCACTACCTGCTTACCTATTCATGCCGTCATAACCTCAGTACTTGCCGTTGACGTGTTCCGGTTTCAACAATAACCTACGTTTGTCTCTTACTAGCTGCGTACTAGGAATCTGTTGAAAATCTATAAACTTTTAGTGAAGCCAAGTATTAACATGGTAAGAAATATAAGTGGTCTATTGAAACCTAATCTTAGAAGAAAAAACAAGGAAGTACGCTCATAACATAAAGTATCTTGTATCTAATATAAAAACATGGGCATGATAATGACGTGTCGACAACCGATGTTTCTCTCTTACAAGCTGCGTGGTAGAAAAGATGTTTATTATAGTGAAGCCAAGTATTAATATCGTATAAAATATATGTATACATTTTATACGATGTTAATACTATAGAAACCTAATCCTCAATGAAAAAACAAGGAAGTGCGCTCGTAACATAAAGTATATTGTATCCAACATAAATATTCATATTTTACTCTCACTAAATGTCACTATACACGTAAAAACACAAAAATAGACAGAGTATTATATAACACTAATTAATCACATATTTTCTAGAACACAAGATATTGACTAATTTAGGAATAAACGTGATATTTAGTTCATGAAATATGATCGCCATTTTAAATAATAGCAATTTATTTTGGTGACATTTAATCAAAAATTTAAATAACTATTAGTTGTGATGCTCTACATAGTTAATAAATATGCATATGAGGCGAAATCATATATACATATTGATAGGAGACAGGCTGCAAATAAATCACATTCAGATGTCAAGGATGAGTTTTGTGGTTAAAGGTTATGTGCCATACCAATGCGTAGGTTAAATTAGGCCAAAACTTTTGGCTGTGTGATATTTTAGTGGCCAAACGAAATTACCTGGTGAGGTTCGATTTTAATTCTATCCAGCGATCTAGTAATCATCAAAGAAAATAATTCTGTCAAAATATTTTCATGGTTCACTAGGTGGTCGAATTTCGCAGTGACTCGTCCGGATTGGTACCATCGACTTACCTATTCCTGCCGCCATAATGTCAGCGCTTGCCGTTAACGTATTCCGGTTCGGAGGACAAGGTAGCCGGAAAACTTACTTTTGTTCAAGGCCTTACATCCTGGCCTACGGTTGGCAACGCACCATTTCCACCTTTGGTGTCTCTAGGCGGCGTGAATTTCTTACCATCAGGAAATCGGTCTGCTTGTTTGCCTTCCAGTTATATAAACCATTAAAAGTTATTTTCATGGGAACCATTATCGAGATGCGACATATGGCTCGCACTGTCTAATTAATATATTGGTCACATCTTAAATTTACATATTAATCAGATGTGGTTCGGCTGTTTGATGACTAAACAAAATATATTTTTTTATGATATTGGAAGGCAACCAAGCAGACGGATTTCCTGGTAGTAAGAAATTCACACCGCCCGCCTAAAGACACCAAAGGCGGTAATGGTGCGTTGCCTACCTGAGGCCGGTGTGTTAGGCCTCGAGCAAAAGTAAGTTTACCTGCTACCTTGCCCTCAAAAACACGTCATGACGTTATGGTGGCACTAATAGGTAAGGAGGTTGTACCAATCCGGGTGAGTCGCTGCGAAACTCTACCACCTTGTCAGATGTCACAGTGTTAGTGACGGTAAGCCTGTGCTCGCCTTTAACGAGCTACCTGGCAGGAAGGCAGATGGTCTATTCTGCAAAGGAGCCCGGAACAACATGGGGAAAAATATTGTTATATTGTAATAGGGGGGTATTGTAAACTAACAGCTAGTATACTACATAGTAAATTAGTCTAGAACTTTTCTGTCTTTTTGAAATGAAAAGGTGGGTCTTTTTTAGATGAAAATGAAGAACATTTATTTTCGGAATAGTGAGTGTGTTAAAAATTGTTTAGGAATTCCATCATATTCTACCAACTTGTGGTGTATTATTTATTTTAGTTATTTAATCACTAATTACGGCATTGATTAACATAATGTATAGTACATTGTATGTACTTGTGTGATATGATGAAAGCGATAACTGCCGAGAGTCACCTGCAGTAGCGTTAAGGTCAAGGTTTCAGAGGTCAGAGGTCATGTGCAACACAATCGTGTAATCCATTCAATGTAGGATTAGAAATTATGGTAGAGTAAAATAAAGTGAAATATTTTCACGCCCTTATCCGGAAGAGGTAGGCAGAGGTACAACTAGGGCACACACGACTAGCCGAAGTCCTAAAATAATATGTCTATCATATTTCGCCTGTTTTCTAGCGGCCGGTGTCGGACTTGACTTCTAGAGATCCCAGATTCAATCCCCGGGACGGGAAACAAAAAAATAGAAAATGTGTTTATTTTCAATTTTCTAAAAAAAATGGCGTTGCCCGTAAAAATAATGTAAGAAGTGGCAAGCCTATTGTCAACCGGGAATATTTTTGGAGATAGCCTTGCCACCTATCACATTGTGGGACTTAGTGTCCCACAATGTGATAGTACCTCTTCCTACCTCTTCGGGGTTATGGGCGTTAATATGTTTTGTTTAAAGTACTTGAAAAAAAAGTAGCTGTCGTTTTTTAACTGTTTTGACTACCATGTACCTAAACTATTTAATCTATTTAACTAAGATCTAGTTTCTATTAAAAATATTTTTTGAAAGCCGTTTCTGAAAATAGGAATGACTTTATCTATATATTAATACGTGATGCCAAAACTTTAGACCCCTTTTTACGAAAATTGCGCAGACGCAGGAGCATATAATTGGTCACACTTATAGTTTATGTGTGGGAGAAGTGCAGAAGGCTAATATTTTTCAATACTAATGTTAATAAAGTACGTTAAATCAAATCATATTGTTGATAACGATAAAAGATCACAGATGGCGCACTAAAAAGTTTGGAAACAAAGTAGTTGGTCTTGAGAAATGAAGATGGCATTCTTATCAACAATAAAAATTATTATGGTCGAATTTCGACCAATGGGTGACCACTATTTTTTTTATTTGCGTACCAGAACCTTCATTTGACTGGACTATAACATTTAAACCTAATAATTATATACTTATATGTACGGACATGTTTTACGTAAGACATAAGTATAGTGAGGCTTAAGCGAATGCCAAGATGAATTTGAGCCGTAACGCAGTTAGACTTGCTGCGAATTGTGTAATTGCTTAATGCATAGTTAAAAGTAAAAGAAAAAACAGATTTTTTTACTGGTGATATTTATTTCAAACTTGTCAAATAGACCATCCGCCTTCCTACCAGGCAGCGGCGAGCATAGGTTTTCTCCGCGTTGGTCCTTTGCAAAATAGACCATCTGTCTTCCTGCCAAGCAGCTCGTAAAAGGCGAGTGTCTCTAACTGTCACTAAAACCGTGACATCTAATTAGGTGGTATTGGTATCACTGATTTACCTATATGGCGGCTCCATAATGTCAGCACTTGCCGTTGATGTGTTCCGGTTTGGAGGATAAGGTAGCCGGTAAACTTACTTTTCTTCGAGGACTAACATCCCAGCCTCAGATTGGCAACGCACCGTTACCGTCTTTGGTGTCTCTATGCGTCGTGAATTTCGTACCATCAGGAAATTCGTCTGCTTGTTTTACTATCAATATCATAAAAAAGGTTACATGGATACCTACAAGAATACTGACGGTAGAAGGGAAATAGAGATTCATTTTCATACACAAGAAGTTACATATGTTTATCCCTCATATTATATCATCCCTGGACGAATTACACAAATTGATCTAAACTCAGTGAGCAAATTAAGGTGTTACACAAAGATACTAATACAAAGACACATTTTTTTTATAGATTCCAGTATAAAGTTAATAAGCACTCAGGCCCGGAAATAATATAATAGTAACATGCAAATATCTTTCGGCCATTTAATATTAAGTCATACGATACATATCTTGCTGCAAAAAATACGTTGCGAGAAACGAAAGTTATGGCCATTCTAAAATGTGAATTTCATCTGTAATGATGAACTCATTTGGTGGGTACTCAGAATTGTGTATCTATAGGACATAACTACCCGCGTTAACGGGTTAGAAAGGAATTAAAAATTTCGCCACGGGACTTGAATCCTCAGTAGCTCAATTGGTTAGAGCATTCGTCGGCTTGAGACGAAAGGTTACAGGTTCAAATCCTATCTGGGGCGAAATTTTTTCTTTCTTTAAAATTTATAGCAAATTTATCCTAAGCAAAGTTCAAGTGCTAAAATAAAAATATGTTCTCTACGACTTAATCTCTTGTTATGTACTGTAAATTGCATCATACTGTAAAATTTAATGTATAGTAAAATTCATACATTTATTTATTACACATTTAAAGTGTAAAAGTGCCTAATACTGTATATTTAGTGTATTAATTAATTCTCGCCTCTGTGGTTTAGCGGTTCAGTTTGTGGATTTGACTGCCTGAGGTCCCGGGTTCGAATCCCGGGTCGGGCAACAAAAAGAAAATTGAGGTTTTCCAATTTTCTAATGAAAAAAACGTTGCTCGGGATTAGATATATGTGCCCGGTTGGCGATAGGCTTGCCACCTATCACATTGTGGAACTAATGTCTTCGGCTAGTCGTGGATGCCTGGTTGTGCCTCTGCCTACCTCTTCGGGGATATGGGCGTGAAGATACTTTAATTAATTCTCATGTCTGTTTAACACACATAAAAATACATTATAGCTCTTCATAAAAGTGTGATAACAGACACTACAAAAACTGTTATGTATAAGATTATTATAGGAATTGAAATAAAATTGATTTGCTATAGCCAGTGCTTCTAAAACTGTGCGTCGCGACACCCTGGGGCGTCCTGTGTCGATACGTTCTAGGGTTTCATACGAAATAGGGCTTGTGCTATAATTTGTGTATTTTGGGTACATGGGACTGGGTGAAGGGTCGATGTTAAACAACAGATAGTCCCAAGAGCATCACTGAACACATAAGTTAGGAAAGCGCTGACTAAACCGTTTATGACAGACCGAAATGTTAATATACGGATATAACGAATTCTGATCTGACGTATTGCCATATCTTCATACGGAACTCTAAGCATATTAATGAAAATTCGGCATCTATTAACCTTTTTAAACTCACAGCTACATGTGAAGCCGTGTGAATATTATTTGAACTCGATTTTATTGATTGGCCATCTTTATTAAATTGTCATCAGTTCATGTCAAATATTTTAAGGTTATCTAGTGACATTAATCACTATTATAACAGGAACATCTATTAATTAATACTGAATCAAGCTGACCTTTAATTGATGTCTTTGATTCTCATCAAACAATATCATTAAAAGGTCATTTTATGTTTGATACCCTTCCTGTCTAATTAACTTTAAGAACGAGTCTTTATGAGTTTATTAAGTATCGTCACGCCCATATTCCCGAAGGGATAGGCAGAGACACAACCACGACTGTCCCACTGTCCCACAATGTGACAGGTGGCAAGTCTGTCGTCAACCGGACACATATCCAATCTCGGGCAACGTTATTAGAAAATTGAAAATATAGATTTTTTATTTTTTTTGCCAAACCGGGGATCGAACCCGAGACCTCTAGAAGACAAGTCCGACACATGACCGCTAGACTAAAGAGGCAAGCATAAGAGTTTTTTTATGAAAAAATAGGTAGAGGACTCTAGAGAACTAGGAGGTTTCGGGTCTGACTGTTACTTCTACTCTTACGAGCTGATAAGCAGAGGCAGATGGTCTATTCTCTTTTTTTTATGATACTCTACCACCTACAGGATTCCAACACAAGGGGGGCATATTGAAACTTATCCTTTACCTATATATAGAGTTCTCTTACGAGCTGCTCTAGGAATAAGCAAATGGTCTATTCAACACAAGTAATCCAGACTTAAACAGGGTATCTACTTAAATATATCTTACATTACAATTGCAAGGTGACATAAATTAGGATGTGGTTAGATATAATAGGTTTGGCAATACATGTGGGCCAAGGTACACACAAATATCATTCATTGACAACATCTCATGCTCTACCAAGGTTAAGAAAGTAATGGGACATAACATCTAATGTCTTTACGTGTTCACACATCAGCTTGTTCTGTATTACTAGAATATGCTATAAAAATAATAATTATAAACCCTCTTTGCGTTGCTTTTAAAAATATATATTTCCAATTCGAAATTTGAAAAATTCCGATTCCAATTGTGAAAAATTCACACTAGGGCTAAGCGTATCATAGTCACGACAGTTTTAGGACATTATTTTTAGGCTAAGAACTCACGGAACGGTTTTTACATGCGTGCGGCGGTTGCGCAGGTCCCGCAGATTCTGTAGAATGTAGATTTATATGCAAAAAGTAAGAGCACATTTCATGACGCGTTTTACACCCGCAGTGTCCGCAGTTGTTTGTGGTTCCCGCGGCCACTGCGGCGACGTTTCAACCGCGACGGCTATGTGACCGCACAAATTACCGGTCTTGTGAGTTTTGAAATAACGGTTTTATTCCGCGACCACCGCGAGCGCGGGTAAAAACCGCTCCGTGAGATCTTAGGCTAAGACCGTTTTGGGGTTAATATGCGCGAAGCGAAGCCGACAATCGGTAGTCAAGCTTTCGGCTTTTAAGGGGATATTAGATAATTTTGTCTATGACATCTTTTATTCGAAGTGTGCATGTTTTCAAATGTATTGTATCAAATAGTCTGTTTTAAGCATGGAGGTGCTATCAGATCCTTGTTAGGAGTGTAATTTCCAGTAGTAATATAGCTTCATGGTCTTAAAACTGTCGTGAGTACAGTATGCGCTTAGCCTAAGAAAACATTGAAACTTCATTGTTACAAAACCAAAGAAATAGGAGTGAATGGGAATATTATTACAAAAGAACTTCTTGAAACTGTTATGTATGGAGTAGCTGTGGCCAGCGCAAACCTTCAGCTAGAAAAACTCCTTAAAAAGTGCATGAGGCCTAAGTGTTCATAATGATGAATGTTAGATACGGTAAGAGAACTCTTTAGCAATATGAGCCTAGAATACACTACTTATATTATTCTATGGACTATGGATGTGACGGGAAATCTGGGAAGCCCAAAAAATAATAGAAACACGACAAAGTCATTGCCAACTAATATATTCACTATACGGCACACACAAAATAGTATCCAGACACACGCCAAGAATTAACGGAATATCATTTTTGTGAAAAAATCTTTAAAGACATTTTAAAAAAATGCATTAGATTTTCATTTTTCTCTGTGGTCTAGTGGTTTGATTTGGTGTTGACTCAATTAAATCCTTGTTAGGTTTCCAGGTAGGACAACTCAAAACGTGTTTTTTCTAATTTTCTAACCAAAGTAATGTTATACGAGATTGCATAAATACCCGGTTGGTGAGGTTTACCACCTATCCCATTGTAACTAACTAACTCCTCGGCCGGCTCGGCGTGAGGGAAGATACTTTATTTATGAAATAATCTATTTAAGACGAAAATTTTAATTGAAACTTAAATATTATATTGCGTCAACTTCAAAAACTAAAGAACCAAACTGAATAGCCCACTGGCGAGACAAATTATAACACAATGCAAACAAAACAAATTGGAAACTGTTAAGTTTATGTAAATCACCCACGATTAAGCTGATATGTTTACGATAGTCTCGATTTAACATTTAACATTTGATTAATTATTCACAAGTTGCATTCACCGTGATATTTGACAGTTCATTGATTTACAACTTAATTGTTATTTTTAATGTTATTGGGTTTTAATTGATTTTAAATGACGAATTCTATACAAAATTTATGATTTCAAGATAGGCAGCGTGTCCGTGACTCCCTTTGTCGCATCTCCTCGATTTGAGAGCGTTTCCCTAACTGCCACACCCTGCATTAGTATGCTCAGCATTTAAATTTCGAGTGATGATCAATTTCGTGGTCATCTGGAGGAGAAGGCTAAAATAGCCTCTAAAGAACTTGGTGTGCTCAGTAAAGCGAAACAGTATTTCAAGCCGACCCATCGCTTACAACTATACAAAGCGCAAATTCGGCCTCATATGGAGTACCGTTCTCAACTCTGGGCAGGGGCTCCACAGTACCAGCTCCTTCCGTTTGACCGCATTCAACGTAGAGCAATTCTAATTGTCAATGACCGAGCAATTACCAATCAGCTTGATTCCTTGGCGTTACGTAGAGATGTTGGGTCACTCAGTGTTCTCTACCACATCTATCATGGGGAATGCCCTGAGGAGTTGTTTGGTTTAATTCCAGCCGCTGATTTCCACCTTCGGACATCGCATCAGAGCTTAAGGTGTTACTTACCCCATCATCTTGATGCGTGGCGATCTACAACTGTGCAATTGAACATTTCTTACCCGCATAACACCTTTGTGGAATCAGTTACCGAGGGCAGTATTCCCAAACGATTATGACTTAGGAACTTTCAAGAAAAGAGCGTACTCATTCCTTAAAGGTCGGTAACGCATCTGTGATACTTCTGGTGTTGCGGATGTCCGTGGGCGGAGGTGATCACTTTCCATCAGGTGACCCAGTAGCTCGGTTGTCTCTTCTTCTATAAAAAAATGACTGGTCAGTCCATATTTAAGTATAATAAAAAATATTTTTAAGCTGGAACACAACATATTTTGACATCTCTCTCCGCATAATGTCCAAAGGTCTTTAGGAATTGAGCCCTTCAATAACATATTGCCAGCTTTAAAAAGACACCCGTATAAAATTAACGAATTGATTAGATTATTAAAAAGTTACAAAAATATCATACATACTTTTTTCTCCACACGACCTTATGCGAAATAGTCGTCAAATATATTTTGTACAAACTTATAACATATTCATTACCATTATATGTTAAATGTAGGCTGACCAGTTATAATCGATTATAGTTAGTAGGTACCTGCAGTTATCAAGAGGCACTTCAGTTCTGGTGATAAATAACCAGGTGTACACTTCTACAGTGGAAGATAACATTGTTGACGTTTATGATCTAACATATAGTATGACGCAATACAAAGACCTTTAGAAAATGATATCAACTAATTAACGCCCTTATAGGTCATATCAATGAAACAAAGTGGAAATGTCAAGATAACCTTTCAAAGCCAACCGTGACGAATTATGAAGTTGTTTTATGGTGTTTAGATATAAAGAGTAAAAAAAATAATGACGAGTAGTAAATGCTAAAGACGAGTTATTTCTTTCTGCGTTGTCATTTTTGTCGCTTCGCAATTTGACGCTGGAGATAGAATTTAAGCCCTTTTCAGATGTAGATTTAGCTCCGGAAACCGCGTGGCGGGAAATCTTCTAAGTAACACAGAATGTGACAAGCCTAGCCTAACGTTCCCACTGCCCAAAACCCTGGCCAGATTACAAACAAGTCCAAGTTTGGAAACCAAACCAATTTGTCCTGCTCCACCCTTGTCGAAGAACTCACTACAAAGTACGTCAAACGCACTATGTAGGGTTACTCTTTAATCTCGATATCATGAGAATGGGAATTGGAATTGTTTAAGTCCTTTTAGGTACTTTTGGACACTTTACTAGCTGATTATTAACAAACTTTTGCTCGAGGCCTAACATACCGGTCTCAGGTTGGCAACGCATTTATACCACCTTTGGTGTCTCTACGCGGTGTGAATTTCTTACCATCAGGAAATACGTCTGCTTGTTTGCCTTCCAATATCATAAAAAATATAGTTACAAATAAATTGAACGAATCAGATAAAATAATTTATTGTTTACTATTAACTAAATGCTAATAATTCGCTACTATTGTGTTCAAGAGAACTTACCTAAAATGACATACTCGATTCTTATTTCCAATATTGCATGAATCGAGCTTCGAGAGTATCCTTACCAGCCTGGTTCATCACAGATAGATACATGGGTTACGCGGAACTAGCAAAGTATACGTTAATTCTACACCATCGAGATATATGTACCTACTGGTAATACAGAACATAATACTGGTAACACAGAAGATGTCCTTGTACATATTAACTCAATGTTCTACATGTGTTATTACAGATTTCAGAAAAATAGCGCCTAATTTTGTAAAATATCACAATTTGTCTATAGTTTACAATCGCGGGATAAATAACTAACAACAGAGTTTATAATCCTACCATGACAATTACCGATAAAAAAAGAGTGTGTACTCATGTACGCACGTAAGAAGTTATACTTCTTTGACGTAATAATCCAAAAATACCAAATAAAAAGGTTCGCAACTAACTTCAGGCTGTTGTTTTTTTCTGTCGGTAGCAACTAACTTCAGACTGTCACATTTATCTGTCGGTGTGCGCGCGCATCGTTAAAATTCACTCATCATTTTTCCCAATCTCGCCAAAAGAAGTATAACTTCAAAATTATGAAATTGGTACATTCCTGTTGCTCAAAAAAGTACTAAAAATCCTTTTACTATTATGATTTTCTTTCTTTGTTAACACTGAAATAATTATAGTAGTTCAATGATCCTTTAATCAAGTGATAGAAAATGAAAAAGGAAATGAAGATGGAGGTATGCGATGTAAGCTAAAATGTGGTGTTAAAGCTGTCGCATTAGGCCTATTTAGTTTCTTTTTTATCTTTTTGTTCTGTATGGGTGTTCATTCCTTTTATTATAGTATTAAGTACGTATAGTACACATATAACTATGTGGCTTATATGTTCAGTAGTCAAAATAGGAAGTTAACGGCTATTTCGTTAAACGTCATTCTGCTGTCAGTTTCTGAAATGTGAGCACCGAAAATGAAAGTCCCACAACTACATATTTTAATAATTTGTTATTACTGTTCTATCAAAGACAGCATCTAATCTCGGGCTCTATTATGTATTTATATTTTATGTATGCATGTATTTATTATGTATATCTATACTTATGTATCATTCTAAGTAAACTTTTCGATTAGATTCATTCAACTTCAATTTAGCGACTCTGTTTATTAAACAGATAAGTTGGTACGAATAAAACTGACAAATATAATTATTGAGTAAGCGATTATTTACATTATCACGGCTATTGCATGTCTTTTGACCATAAACGTGAAAGGTCACATGCAAATACTACATGATTGCTTTATTAAAATATATTCTTCAAATCATTTAAGGTAAAACTACAAGAAACTGACTTCAATTTCATTTGTACGTCGTTTAAACACACAAATAGTATGAATAACAAAGTGTAACTCAAAAATCATTTGACGGATCTAAGTAAATCATGACCTTACAAAAAATTAATCATCAAAATCCATTTAAAAATAGCGTAACAAACATGCAAAAAATATACAAGTGAATTCAGAACCTACTCATTTTTAGAGTTTTGAAAAAATAAGATGACATTTTTGTTTCCTGATGGTAAGAAATTCGCGCCGCCTAGAGACAGCAAAGGCGGTAATGGTGTTTTGCCAACCTAAGGCCAGGATGTTAGGCCTCGAACAAAAGGAAGTTTACTGGCTACATTAACCTCCGAACCGGAACTCGTCAATTGCAAGCACTAACGTTATGCCGCCAGGAGTAGATAAGGCGGCGGTAACAATCCGGGCGAGTCGCTGCGAAACTCTACAATTATGTGGGATATCACGGGTGTTAGTGACGGTAAGCTTATGTTCGCCTTTTACAAGCTGTCTGGCAGGAAGGCAGATGGTCTAATGTGCAAAGGAGCCAGGACCAACACGGGGGTACTGGACCATACATATATATTCTATTTTGTTTTTGTGTTAAATTTGTAAAATCAAAAATTGTGCCTTAAATGCAATTACTAAAACGTTTATATCCATATCCCCAAAGAGGTTAGCAGAGAAACACCATGATTAGTCAAATAATGATGATGTGTCAAAGTGAAATTGTATAAAAAACGTTACTATACCGTTGCTGAATATCTGTCGGATAAGAGTGCTTGGGATTAATTGCTCCTCATACCAATCTCTTACTAGTAATTATATGTAATTTGTATTGAATAAAAAAAAAAAGACAGCACGCTGAGTTTCTTGCCGGATCTTCTCAGTGTGTGGCCGCGTTCCGATCCGGTGGTAGTTTTAGTATCATATAGACTCGTCACAAGTGCCTCTTGTAAGGTGAATGTGAATAAAAATATATTCTATTCTATTCTAATATTTTTAAAATGGTGCCCGATGAGACTCTGGCGATGAACTACATAGGTAGCAGGCTATCTTCAACTGGTAGCTTAAAGAATCCCGGGCAACGTTTTTTTGGTCTAAAATCTGACATGATCAAGACAAGACATGGTTCTTATCTAAGTTATATACAGGGTTAGTCGGAAGTTTCAACAAATAATTTTAGGACAATTAGAAATTGAGAAAACCGATTTTGAGGTGACCGACACAGGAATCGAATCAGGGATCAAGTAGTCTACGCCAGTATTGGATCACTAAACCACAGAGGAACTATTTTTAGAAGGAAGTAGGTGGTAGATTGCTGCAACTACTATATTGGTACAACCTGGTACAACATTGAAGTTTCAGCTTTTATTCAGACGAAGGTTTTCGTCCTAACGGTATCGCAGTTGAAACAACTTGTGAAACCTTACTTAATAAAGTGCGGTATTTAATATGGACTAATGTATTTAAATTTTCGTAGGATGTATCTTCACGCCCATATCCCCGAAGAGGTAGGCAGAGGTACAACCAAGGCACCCACGACTAGCCGAAGATACTAAGTCCCACAATGTGATAGGTGGCAAGCCTATCGCCAACCAGGCACAATTCCAATCCCGACCAACAGTTTTTTTATTAGAAAATTGGAAAAATCCAATTTTCTTTTTGTTGGCCGACCCGTGATTCGAACCCGGGACCTGTTGCAGTCAAGTCCAACACCCGGACCGCTAGACCACAAAGGCGATTCGTAGGATGTTTCGTAAATAACTTATGTACATATAAGTAATTACAGCTTTTTTGAAATTATTCACTGTGAAGATTACCACAGAAAGTGCATTATGAAATGAATTTTAATACGTCGTAAAATATTTGAAGCATCTTCCTTTCTGGGTTGCGCTTTTGCAACATAATTGTGCAATAACATTGGGATGCAGCGATTCATTTTGGGCCAACAAATACTTTTTTGCGTGTCTTCAACTTTCAACATCTTGTTTCACATTTATTAGCTAGCTTTCTGCTTGTGTTTTTGCTCGTGAACAACCAAATTTGACCAAATTTTTTGATCAGCCGTTTATGAGGTCATCTCAATCGTTATAATAGACAAGAAAATACGCAAAATATTTGCTGAATCTATCGCCTCAGTGGTCTAGCGGTCCAGGTGTTGGACTTACTTCATGGGGTCCCGAGATCGTTTCCCGGGTCGAGCAACAAAAGGAAAATTTGGTTTTTCCAATTTTCTAGTAAAAAAAATTTTGTGGAATTGGATGTGTGCCCGGTTGGCGATAGGCTTGCCACCTATAACATTGTGAGACTTAGACGTGTCTTCGGCTAATCGTGAGTGCCTTGGTTATGCCTCTGTCTACCTTTTTGGGGATATGGGCATGAAGTTATTGTTTTTATTTGCTGAAATATTTGTCGTAGACCCATACCGTCTCATTAATAAACATCCTAAGTTCAATCTTGTAATGTATGGACGTAGTTAAGCGGAAAGGACTCAATCAACATATAACTAGTTTTGAGATTGACTTTGAAGTTTATATTTTTATAATAATATGTATTGGCTATTTAAGTGGGTTGTATCTAATGATTATACAATGTCATAGCTTTTTTTATCTTTATTTTTTTTTATATTTATTTTATAAAGTATTGAAAGCTTTACGACCACTTTAGTATGTTTCACTCAATTTTGGTGTTCATGTGGGTTGGGTCCTTTCCGCTTAACTACGTCCATTTATTATTCTGTCAGACTAAAGTAACAACCTACCTTTACTCTTACCTAAATCTATATTCGGTTACACATGAAATGTGTACATAAAATTCAATAGTAATGAAAAAACTTCGTCTATCTTTTCTCTGGACCCACGAAAATTCTTGTTAAGATTTACATCACCGTCTTCCTTTTTCTTGCGAAACCACATTTTTTTTGGCATTTTCGTGTTTCGTTTTGGGAGGAGGGTTTTTTTTGTGATATTGGAAGGCAAACAAGCAGGCGGATTTCCTGATAGTAAGAAATTGACGCCGCCTAGATACACCAAAGTTGGTTATGGTGCGTTGCCAACCTGAAGCCGGGATGTTAGGCCTCGAGCAAAAGTAAGTTTACCGGCTACCTTACCGTCCAAACCGGAACACGTCATGACGTTATGGCGGCAGGAATAGATAAGGCGTTGGTACCAATCCGGGTGAGTCGCTGCGAAACTCTACCACCTAGTCAGAAGTCACTGTTTTAGTGACGGTAAGCCTATGCTCGCCTTTTACGAGCTGCCTGGCAGGAAGGCAGATGGTCTATGGAGCCCGGACCAACACGGGGAAGAACACGGATAGACGTTAAACGCAGTATACCGTAATTAGTTTTCCAGCACACATATACCACATATGTTCAAACAAGTCCCACAGGCTGGCAAGGAAGAGTATATCGAATATAAACTGACACGATTCTTACAGAATACCTAGATTCCTTCACTCTCACTTTCCTACCGTCCGAACAAAATGTTCGTCCTAAAAAACGGCCAAGTGCGATTCGGACTCACATGTTGGGGGTTCTGTACAAACCTGAAGGTAAGTATATAAGTAAAAGATTACTCATCCCATTTAATATATGTTGTAACTAAAAGTTCATGGTTTTCACAATTTTCTAAATTTAGTGATTCTGTGTTCACTGCTCCAAGGGACAGTACACCTGAGTATTTTTTAAAAATTTCAACTTGATACCTCCAAACATTCCTAAGAAAAAGGGTCTTGACCGATCCCATTCGGGTTCCGTTTTTTTTTCGAGGTACGGAACCAGAAGAACACCCTCTGTTACTGAATAACAATGATCAAAGATATGTCAAGATTGAGGGTCATATAATGTTATTTAACAAAGCAAGGCGAAGTTTTGATACAAATCGCTCTAACATTTTCTTTGAAGCCTATAATTTTTAAGGGCTTCCTTGCATTCATGAAACATTTAGTGTGCCATTGTGTTTTAAAGATTTGAACATTTTTTAAACAATAGAATACAGGAAACGATAATTACACCATTTTAATAGACATTAACACTAAAATGATGCTACAGGTGCTATGTTTATTTGTTTTTTTGCATCCGGATGCGATGATCCCACTGTGTTATTTTTTACAAACACAGATTATTTTATTTTTCTTAAACAAAAAATCGACAGCTTACATCTAAAAAGCTTAGAATTATAAAAAAAAAAGTTTGCTAATTACTGGTTTTCATGTACATGTAATATTAGCATGACATAATATTTACAATAAAGTAAATTATATGTTTAAACTAGCTGTTACCAGCGACGTTGCCCACGTGGCTTATAATAATAAATATTTTCAGAATAAAAACTATCCTATGTGTTAATCCAAGTTACCCTCTATGTGACTGCCACTTCATAAAAATCGGCTTAACAGTTTTTGCGTGAAGGAGTAAGAAATAAACATACAAAATGCATTCATGATATTAGTAGAATGATTGATAGCAAACACAAAAATTGAAAAAAAAATACAGTAAAAAAAAGAAGACTTTGACTTCAGACAGTTTAAAAAACAATAAAAACCAAAAAGAAAATGCAATAACTACATACAACAGACGTGTGTCTGTGTGTGTGCGTGTGTTAGTGAGTGCGTTACTTCTAGTTGTAAGTAAAATAAATTAAATAAATTATATTTAAATGAGTCTCTTTTGTTATGTCAAATGTTTTTTCAAAATCTTACTTCTGAAAGCATTCCTAGACAGTGCAAACAAGTCAATGCCAGTATTTTTTTTATTAAATGTACACGGTAAACAGAGAGTTACATTAACTGATAGTTCGTTTTAGCTGGTTTTAGTGAGAGCAAGCTCGTATGCCTCGTGCGCTTTGCAGGAACCCGCATATACACAAATTTTGTGTATATCTTCACGCCAAATCAAAGCGCGTTAGGCAAATAGTGTTAAGTGTTGAGTTTCACGATTTATAAACCTGTCCAGCTTCCTCCACATTCATTACTCTTTTAATACAAACACACCGGTTTCGGAGACTCTTTACACCACCTTCGAATAACACCCGAGCGATTTGATCGTGGAATGTCAACCTAGGTATCCCCGGGTACCTACATCCGTACATTGAGGTAGACATTACATGACACTAGGTTTGGATACATTTGACGAATCCAAACCTAGTATCAATAATACATATGTTTAATTTATTTAAAATATATTCGCTTTTACTGATTTTATAAATACTAGCTATTCATCTAATGACACGTTAACAATAAAAAATGTATAAAATTAAAAATTTAATTGGATGTCAATGAATGACGACAGGTTAAATATTAATTATAAAATAGTATGATTAAAAATGCAATAGTTCATAAACTTAATTCATTGGCGCATAAATTTAAATTATTTGCATGAAAATTAAATTCCAAGTATTATTTTTATGCAAATTGTAGTAATTTATATGCAATTTAAATGTATGTGTAAGGTAAGTTACATAAAAAAATATCTTGTCTTTAATTTAAATCTCGAATTATTATTGTAAATTATTTAAGCCTTGCTTTAATAGACTTTAAAATTAGGAAGGAGTCTCTTAATTTAACTGTACCTATTTTTATGTGTAGTTTCAAATTTATTCAAAACTGATCGTTACTTTAAGTTCCCATTGTGATGAAAATCTCAGGAGTGATTTGATTATGCATCTAAACTGATAAGTTTTCATTTTTAAAACCGCCTTAGAAACAAACAGCGGCTAAGTGTGAGTCGGACTCCTCTATCAATGGTTCCGTAGCAACAAATAACATAACATAAAAGGTCTTTCAGTTCATATACAGTGATTGCTGTTTGCGATTTACATATAAAAAACGAATTACTAGATCTAGTTCAAATCAATTTTAGGTGAAAGTTTACATAGTAATGTACAATCATATACATTTTTAACATTTATTGTTCCCTTATTTTAGAAGTTACAGGGGAGGCACATTTTTTAACTCTGGAAATGTCTCTCGCGCAAAACCTTTCAGTTTAGAAAAAAATATGGTAGAAACCCTAATATCATTTTCTATCCATAAATACTTCATACTTGTGGGTTTAGCGCAATAATTTGAGTTTCAGTTCTAAGTATGGAGAACCTGCAAAACTTTTCATTTTTGTGTGAAAATATTAATACGATTAACAGAATACATCTACTTCCTAAGTTTAAGTTAAGTTAAAAAGTATAGTTCTTAAAGTTTATGAAAAGTGGCTGTGACATACGGACAGGCATGACGAATCTATAAGGGGTCCGTGTTTTGACCTTTGACTGCGGAACTCTAAAAGGAGAAGTTATATGTTTGCCTCCTTAATTTTTTTGTTTATTAACCGTTTTTAATAATTTTATTTTAATTTGAATGAACGTATTACTAGTCTCCTAAACCGGCGTGTTTGTATGAAAAGAATAATGAATTTGATGGAAGCCAGACAATCTGTCAGGATCGTGAGGTTTGGCACTCGATACTCTCTTCCAAACTCATAAGGTACTTGGCGTGAAGATATGTATGTATGTATGTATGTACTTCTGAGGTACCACCAAACACACACACTACACTACATTACCACCAAATCTGGATCTAACGATCGAATTCTAGGTAAATCGAGGGAAATACTTCATTTTTGTGTACTTAGTTAGCTTATTGAAATCGAATCCGGTTTTTTACAGTTTCACTGTGCTAAAATTATATTACAATAAAATATTTTACAAACTCATAAATAATTTGTCTTTGTTAAAAAATGTTCTTGGTGTTCCTTATGACCAATCCTTTTATTTAACATCCATAAAGAATAAAATCATAAAAATAATTTAAACGTTCCAGTCGCCATTTTTTGACTTCTATATTTTCTACTTATGTTCAGTGGTTTTTGATAATTTTTCAAAACAATTTTAATCAATCTTTTTTATTTGAAAAAACTTCCGAGGTAGTCACATTGCCACCAAGTCTAAAACTGATTATGGAATCCCAGAGAAATCTAGAAAAAATACTATTTTTTTATGTACCTAGATGACTTATTGAAATTGCGATTAAATTATAAAATAACATTCAAATAAGTACCGGTTTTTTAGTACAGTTATAAATTATGCATTTGGGATGTTGAGGAAACTATTTATATCTTAATTACATACGTCCGTCAAGCAAATTATGCATTAAGATAAAGTAGAAAAGATCTTTCATGCATACTATTTCATCTACAAAGGAAAATTTTTTTTCGAAACACCTAATCCTTTATTGCAGCCATGTCGTGTATAGGGCTGGGGCCTAAAACAAACAGAATAAACAAAAAAAATAACCAATATTGAACCTTTTTATCTTGGTTAACATATCGCTTACTTAAAGTAATTTTAAATTAACTATTCTTTTTTAATTTATTTTACTAACATTTTAATTTCACTGCGCGGAACCCTAAAACTTTGAGAATGGTGAACCAGATAAAAATGACGTCGATAGTGGTTAAAACTTTAAAAACAAACCATTTTTTTGTAATCTTCATTAGTACGCGCAGTCATTTTTATCTGTTGTTCTCCTTTCTCCACAGATGTGCAAGAATTGGCGCGACAGAACCAAATCACGACGCAGATTCTAGAAGCATTTATACAGAAGAAGCTTGGACTGCCTCGATCTAATGTGAAAGCGCCATCTATCTTTGATATTTTACCTTCGAAAAAGACAGATGATAATCCCACAAGGGAATCTCTCAACCAAGGAATTAATCTTGATCTAGAAGATGTTCCTCAAGATGTTGATGAAGATGATAACTTGGAAAGTGTGGAAAGTGAACAAATAGATTCTGTTTATAATGAAGGTATGTTTTTTTTCTGTAGGTAATTTCATAGGATTAATAAAGTCGTAAATAAGTGGATTTCGTGATGGAAAAAATACTCGACACCAAAAGTGGTAATAGTGCACGAACGCACGAACCTGAGGCTGGTAATATTAAACTTCTTAAACAAGTAAGTTTATCCACTAGTGTCGTTGCGCCTGATCGCGTCCACTTAGTGGAGTTAACAGGTTTGAAGTAAAATATAAAAATGTTCTGGATCTAGTTTTGAATTAACTAATATTGTAAACCATCCGTAGTATAGTCTATTTTAGGATGAAGCTAAGTTTTAGCCAAAATGTCTATTGATTATTTTTTAATAAATAAAATAACCGAAATAAGGCGAATTTGCCTATTTGCGTCCACAAAATCCAGATTGCGTCCACCCATTGACCAGTTTGCGTCCACCAACTTATAAAGGGGTTAAGGGGAGATTTTATTAAGAAATTTGATAGAAATATTGAGTTTCAACTATGTCTGTATAAAATACATATGTTCACGTCTAGTCCCTTGCTGGGTTGGCAGAGAATATCGAGTACCAAGTGTTACTAGCTCCCTCACAATAATTACTTTTTTCATGCAATAAAAAGCTGATTGTGGAGATTGTGGTGACAAGAGTTGGCCGTGGGTTAAAATTGACCATGGAAAGTCAACTTTGGTCTTCCCTGGTACTAAGTACATCTATCCACTTTCGCAATATATGTCTATACTGGCAATCTTTCATCTGCCATTCTCACAACATGAATGAACCAACGGAACATGCCCTTACTCATTATTGTACCAACACTTTTTAATCCCACTCTTTCTCGGATCTCACTGCTACGAATGATGTCAATCAAACTATCTACCCCTTTTTTTATGATATTGGAAGGCAAACAAGCAGACGGATTTCCTGATGGTAAGAAATTCACGCCGCCTAGAGACACCAAAGTTGGTAATGGTGCGTTGCCAACCTGAGGCCGGGATGTTAGGCCTCGAGCAAAAGTAAGTTTACCGGCTACCTTACCCTGCGAATCGGAACACGTCATGACGTTATGGCGGCAGGAATAGGTAAGGCGGTGGTACCAATCCGGACGAGTCGCTGCTAAACTTTACCACCTAGTCAGATGTCACGGTGTTAGTGACGGTGAGCCTATGCTCGTCTTTCCAGCTTATTATTGGTTGAGAATCCAATTTTATACAGTGTTTAGTAAAACATGTGTTCAACGACTGTTTATTTTTTTTGTACTAAGACGGTATGTCTTCTAATGCTTAGTAAAAGGCTAACGACTACAAGAAAACTTTAGCTATGTGATTTTTTTTCTTTTGGCTTTTCAACTATAAGAAGTAAAGCCGAACGGTTGACTGATTTACTGCTCAATCAATCTCAAACAACGAGAAATATGTTCACTTCCGATGTTTCGTAAGATTTTTTACAAATAAAAGACAAACGCACAGCGGTTTACCTGAATACGAACGATCTCTGCCACCATAAAACAACTACAATAATAGTACTTACGCTGCTAATAGTTGTTACGACCCTTTTAAGAGTGAGTAAACTTTTTCTTGGGAGATTTGGTTTACTTTTTTTAAAACATTAAGTTGTCAAAGCATGCGTTCTGTACAGCTTTAATTAATTTGCAGAATTTTTATTATTACTATAGTATTTTTAAATCTTGTTTTATGAACAATAATTATTTCAGCAGAACACAACCTTAACTCTCCTCGTCCGTGGTTTTTAAAAATAAAATTTTCGATTCAATTCAGGCTAAAAACAGTAAATAAAATAGACTTCCGGCATGAATGAAATCGAGATGCTCTTTTTTAAATGTATTTAAATTAGTTTTGTGTCCTTTAGAAACCGATATTGAGATATTTAATGAAAACTATTTTAATAATTTCTGTTTAAATTTTATGCTTGTTGGACTAAGCGGATTTGATCCATGTCCAGTTTGGGAAATGATTGCCGGAAGTAATTCAACAACTCTGTGGGCTAGCGGTTCAGGTGTTGAACTTGATTGCATGAGGTCCCGGATTCGGATTCCGGGTCGGGCAACAAAAAGAAAAGTGAGTTTTACTAATTTTCTAATAAAAACAACGTTGCTCGGGATAGGATATGTGCCCGGTTCTCGATAGGCTTGCCACCTATCACATTGTAGGACTTAGTGTCTTCGGCTAGTCGTGGGTAGCCTGGTTGTGCCTCTGCCTACTTCGGGGATATGGGCGTGAAGATACTTTTATAATTTAATAATTTTTGTTTAAATTTTGTGCTCGTTGGACTCGGCGGATTTGATCAATATCTGGTTTTGGAAATGCTTGCCGGAAATAATTCTACACCTACACCATTGTAGGGGGATGGAAATGATTTCAACAGAATCACAGACATGGTGTTCTTAGACGTATCATAGCCCGGCTGGTACAACGTTGGCGAAGCTGGCGGTGGTGTCGCATACCTTGGCTAATAAAGCTAAGGTCGTTAATTACAGCCGTGGCCTAATCTCGTTAGGTAAACAGTGCGTGAAGTGATAATTAGTAAAGATTTCTGGTACTGTCAGCATTGCGTATAGTAAATACGTCTTCTTAACGTAAAATCAAACAGTCGTTGCCAAACATATGAAATACCGGAGCATACATACGAAACCATTGCACGGTGTGTACAAATATTGCACAAAAATACCACAGTATGACCGTGAAGAAAATTCAAAATGTCGGCATTGGTAACACGTTTTTGACAGATATTTAAATATTTATGTACACGACTTTAGGATAACCTTAAAATCCTATTCGAATATTATCAGAAACGTGAAAATTTTTACAGAGGGATAATTGGGTGTTATTTAATATTTCACACAAAAACTACGTTCGATGAAACTTATCTGTAATAGATGTAACTCAAATACTACTGGTGGGATATTGATAGATAATTTTGTACGTCCAACATTAAACTCCTGAACTATAAAAACAAATTAGAAAAAAAATCATCAACCTATTCGTTATTTCTCATGTAGTCTAGTAGCATATATACAAAAAGACAAATACTGTAAAATTTATAAAGTATGTTAAAATTATCAAAACATAAAATATGACAAAATAGCTTAACCTGTTTTAGGAAAACCAATTACATGCAAAACATTTCAAGTATGCTATAGTTAGGTATAGATAAAAAAAACATACATACTTACATACACATCTTCACGCCAAGTCTCTTGCGTGGTAGACAGAGAGTATGACGATCCACTCACGATCCTGACAAACCTGTCTGGCTTCCTTCACATTCATTACCCTTTTCATACAAAGCGCCGGTTTCGGAGACCCTTGACACCACCCTCGGATAATTTTCGAGTGATTTGATTAGATAAAAAATACAACGTTTATTTGAAGATTCATTTTAATTTTTATAATTTAAAAACTTTTGACTATGGAAATATTTTTGTTGATTCAGATGAAGTCTGTTCAATACAAATCGTTCCATCTTTAATTTATATACAATCAAGGCGTATATTATTTTAGTTATCATTAAATATTATCATATCTTTATTATTCCGTGCGAAACTACTATGTAGATTCGTTTAACATAATATGTATAAAATTTCAAGGGTTGTCTCTTTTTGATTTTCTTAAAACAAAAATAGTGTTCTAAATGATTACTTTAGTTTACGATCGTATTCGCAATAGTGCTCTCGGTAGAGAGTATATATGTTCTGTTTTTTTAATGGCTAATTTGTTGCTAACCGTGAGTTTTTTACAACTTCACCGGGCTATAATACGTTCTGTGCAATAGACACCAGAGACATAGGATTGAAAGACAGTATTTATGTAAAAATAAGAAAACGCAAGCTCTGTTAATTTAGATAAGTGGATATAATACCAGACGACAGATCGTTAAAACATATAAATAACACAATAGTGGTTAATAGGACCCGCGGAGACATAATGACACTTCACGATCAAATCACGCTGGTACTATCCGAGGGTGGTTTTAAAAGTGTTGTTATAAGTCTCTGAAACCGGCGTATTTGTACCTAAAGTAGTAGTAACAACAAATGTGAAGGATCGTGACATTTTGCACTAAATACCCTCTGCCTACTGCGCAAGGGACTAGGTGTAGACAAGGATCTATCTAAAAAAAGTGTCTTCCCGTCCGTATCTTCGAAGTATAAACCCAAATAAACAAATAAAAATATATATGTATATATTTTCTTGTTTGGAACGCATATTGACAGGTTGTATTTTTTACAGTTTCTATACTTCTTATTGTCATCGTGTTTTTTTTTTATTTTGGTAATGAGTGTTATGTGACTAAAAAGAAAGTTAGTGTGATGTAACGATAATATCACAATTATTGTAGTGACAACCATTCTTTGGGCAAGTGAAAACGTAATTAGAGATGATTTTATAATACTTATCCACCCATCAACTATCTACTGAGATATTTGTCAACGGGATGTGATGACCACATAGCTCCCTGGTGAGATAGTAATTTATATATCTTCATCACCAATGCAGACACTTATGAATAGGTTATAAAGTTCTGTACCGCTATGGCACCCCTTAAATATTTCTGCCGCTATATCGTCAGTGCTCGCAGCTATCGTATTCTGTGCTAGGGTACTCGGAAGATATAAAACGTTACTTAAGATCCTGGTCATGAGTTATCCCGCACCAGTAACATCTGAGCTGTCTATTGACAACTGTTCTCTCTTCACTCCAGTAACATCTATTGTGTTATAAGTATTTATGTGATATTTGTAATAAGTAGTCATCAAACTCTACCATATAATCATAATCACAGTGTCCGTGACAAAAATCCCAGTTTTTCCAAAAACGCCATTTTTTATTTCGATTTTAAGGGTAGGATAATCCTCTGTTAAATACAAAACGATTTAGCCCAAGTCAGATTCAACTTAGAGTTAAACATTTAACCTTTGAACGTGCAAATAGCCCCTAATAATTAATATATTTAAAAGCAAAAATAACCCTCCATTCGTTCTTGAGTTACGTTTGAGTGGAACTGTCAAATACAAAATGATCTAGCCCTAGTCAGATGCTAACTCAGAGTTAAACATTTAAACTTTGAACGTGAAAATGGCCCTTAATAATGATATGTCGTTAAATAACAGTTACTACCTATAGCTTGTCTTTTTCTATAAATAAAAATCAAATTCCAAGAAATGTGAACATTTAAAATGTGAACGTGGAAATGGCCCCTTAAACTTATATTTGAAGGGTAGGATACCCTCCATTTGTTCTTGTGTTAAGTTTGAGTTGTACTGTTAAATACAAAGCCATTTAGCTCTAGTCAGAAGCTAACTCAAAATAAAACATTTAACTTTTAGAAGTGAAAATGGCCCTTAATAATATATCGTTAAATAACAGTTACTATAGCTTGTTTTTTCTACAAATAAAAATCACATTCCAAGAAATGTGACCACATTTGTTTACGTCGTATTCAAAGGTTTTTAACCTAAGTTCATTACCTTTTAATAATATGACATCAACTAGTAAAAATATTTGAGTAAACTGGTTTTTAGAAAAAAAAATTGTTGCTTAAACCGTTTTGTTTATTGCTGAGGCATACTTAAGTAGATATTTTTTTATAGACGGCGAATAAGCAGAGGAATTTCATTATGGTAGAAAAATCACTCAAGTATAGATAATAAAACTTTTAATATCGCCTCTGTGGTCTAGGGCTCTGGGTGTTTGACTTGACTTCATGAGGTCCTGTGTTCGAATCCCAGCTCGGGCAACAAAAAAAAATGTGGTATTTTCAATTTTCTAATTAAAAAGAATGTTGCTCGGGATTGGATATGTGCCCGGTTGGCGATAGGCTTGCCACCTATCACATTGTGGGACTTAGAGTCTTTGGCTAGTCGTGGCAGCCCTGGTTGTGACTTGTGCCATTGACTAACTCTTCGGGGATATGGG
>NJDC01000966.1:182742-194931 GCA_002245475.1 Calephelis virginiensis
CAGCAATACAGTTTAAAACGGCATCTTCATTCAAGGCGACCTTGGATGTACCACAAAATTAACAAGTCTATTGCCTTATTTTTCTAAAATGTCAGCCACTAATCATTTACCGATTTGAAGATGATTTGACGCCTAGCTATTAAATTTGATTTATTGTTTTTATAAAAGATGTACATTATTACCTTTTAGGGTTCTGTAGTGCAATGTAGTGCTTATAATTTTGTCCGCTTGGTGACAGTGAATTGGACTTAATAAGGTATGTATTTGAAAACGACAATTATGGAAAACTTTTGATTCAGAAACCTCTGTCGGAGTTTCAGCCCGAGATCTTAAAGCAACCAGACTTCGTCATTTTATGAAAATCTTAAATAACGAAAATAAGCCAAAAACATTTTAATTAAACCTCCATTTCAAGTAAAGTGTTAAATAGCTTAACAATATATAGAATTTGTATACCTGTGTTTGTTTACCTTGTTGGGTAAAAACTTCAAATTAAACTTTACCAGTACATCCATAAATGTAGTAAACTTTCTCATTGAAAATAATAGAAACATCCTTACAGTTGCAGTGAGAGATCCAAAGTTACCAAACAATAGTATTTTTAAAAGATTAAGTTGTTTTAGCGTAATCTTTCGAATCTTTATAGTAAACAAAATACCAACTATACTCATCAAGTTGTAAAGCATATTTTTTTTTTACAATTCTCATGAAACACTCTTAATAATTCTGTGTTTTACTTATTTTATTTTTTATTTTAATGCGTTGTTACCAAAATTTTGTTAAAATCTTAATTGCACGTTCCGAAAAACTTTGAGCGTTATTAAATTTCTAAGATCTGGCAAAAAATAAATGCAAATAATAAATAAATAGCCCGTACATAAATACTATTTTAGAAATTTGTTTCCTATAATAATACTAAAACGTGTATAAATATTAATAACAATGTAATATGATGTGACATTTCCAAAATTATATATTTTCCACACTAATAATAACCGATCTCGTAAATCCTTAATTATTTATTAATACACGAACATAATGTCCCTAACCTTTGGAGACGGTGACTTAATTTTAATAATTGATAGCTACTTTAATAATTTCCTGAAATATTCTATAACATAATGTCATCAACTTAATTTATTTTAATTTTAAACAATGATAAAAAATTAAACATTAGAATTAGAGGTCAACAATTAATTATTACAAAAAAGATTAATAAGTGGCGAACATTTGTTTTATGTCTTCACTCTGATTGAAGATTGGAGGTTAATAGTCAAAATGACAAATGTACGATGATACATTTAAAAAATCTTTTTAAATGTCATGATCTTCGCAATAGCCACTTAATATCTTATGGCCTCAGTAGACTTTGGGCATATGGTGTTGAGCCAATATGTTGGATAACAACCGGGCTCGGTAAGTGCAATATCACTATATATAATTGAATTATCCCTTATTATATAATATATTTTAGTTATTTGGTGAAAATAAAGGGAAGTGACGATCCTATCGCCTATTAGTGGAAACAAGGGTACTTGATTATTTAACTAGTTTTTTCGAAAATACTTAGGGAGCGTTCAAGTATTACGTAACGCAATTTGAAGGGAGGGGGGGTTACGTTAAACGTTACGATGCGTTACAAGGATAGGAGGGGGTCTTTCTCACAACACGTTAAGTAACATTTTTTTTAAATAAAAAAATACTTTATTTATGTAGAAAATATTAATCAATATTTATTTTATTTAGTATTATTACCGTAAAGGCCATTGAAAGTATACCAAGGATAAAAACTATAATATGACTTTGTACGACTTGAGGGCAAATATGGTCACTTGAGAGTTACGTAACGTTTAGAGGGGTACAGTAAAACGTTACGGTGCGTTGCAAGGGGAGGAGGGGGGGATCAAAAATCTTCAAATAGTGCTATGAAGATACCATTGACATTTTTTACGTAGGCGACGGACATTTCTTACCATCAAGAATCAGTCCGTTTTTTATACTGTGTTAGAAGAAATACAGTTCGCATTTTTCTCTAGTTTCCTCCCCCATTCTTCAGATTAAAATCAAATGAAATTCGACTTGATTCTCACTTTCTTTTAAACACCCCATAATTAGTGGACTTTTGTGTCGTTTAAATAATTTCAAATAAAACATTCAAAGAGTCACAACGCAGAGATTTTCCGGACTTAATTCCAACGTAATTCTGGCTTTCAACAAGCTCGACTTCAATGGGAATTGCGACTGAAAATGTGTAAAAGGAGCATCGTTACAACCTTCTAACCCATTTCCTAGAGGCCTGCAAAGAGCTAGGGTTACCGCTTACTTGTTTTTCAACTTTTAAGTAAAAAAACATTATAGGGTTACCGTGTTACAAATAAAAAAGACCTTTTATGAGTTCTAAAAATTTAATCTTAAAAAAAAGCATCTTTACGCCCATAGCCCCGAAGAGGTAGGCAGAAGCACAACCAGGGCATCCACGACTAGCCGAAGATACTAAGCCCCACAATGTGATAGGTAACAAGCCTATCGCCAACCGGGCACATTTCCAATCCCGAGCAACATTTTTATTTATTAGAAAATTGGAAAAACACAATTTTCTTTTTGTTGCCCGACCCGGGATTCGAACCCGGGAACTCATGCAGTCAAGTCCCACAACTGAACCGCTAGACCACAGAGGCGACTTCTTATGTTTATTAAAAATATTACTCCCTGTTTCCATCCATGGTCAATGGTCAATCCATGCACGCGTAATGCGATGACCAATTCTGCTAATTCTTTTTTGTTGTGTTAGCTAGTGTCAGGAGAAGGGTCAAATGAAAAAAAAACTACCAAAATTGCAAGGAAAATGGAAAAAAAATAAATTATTTTTTCCTATACAGACTAAGTATTTATCAATATCAAGCGATACGAAGTTCGGATAGTATAATGCTAAATATATACAGGGTTACTGCTAAATATATACTAACTAACACATAACCTTTCTAGGGCGGTTTTAATACATTAAAAGTAACAACTATTGTTCTACAACTTTTAGAAAATCGTGAAAAAAGAATTTGGTTTTCCATACATTTTGTCAGGGGACGATGAAAGGTTATGCATAAGTTACCAGTAACCCTGTATTAAGATAGTCGTGTTAGTTATTTTTAACTCAAGAACTGCTGAACCCATTTGGCTGAAAATTTATAGGGAAGTAGCTTAGAACCAGGAGATAGACATTGGATTATTTTTATCCCGTTTGACTGCGAATATACTAGGAAAACAACATTATGATTTTCCCATATAAACTGAATCTGCTAGAACTGTCATCTAAGAGCTTTCATGGTCACGGTATAAGTATGGTTAGAATTTATGATGAAATCGAAAAGCTTAAGATTATCAATATTTAAACAAAACATACAAAAAATACAGTCGTATTGAGAACTTTTTTTTTGAGCTGGTTTAAAGTAAGTTTAATGACGCTTTAACTTTTTTTTTCATTTTCTCTTTGAAGCTTCTTCGAGAGTCGTTAAGTAAGCTGGAAAAAACTATAAGTTTCCTAAAACAAAGAGTAGATTCAGGAATAATTGAGGGCGGAAAAGACATACAGACTAATAATCAAACATTTTAAAAAAAGATGTCGCCTTCGTTGATATTCGCCTAGATCTGTTTCTTTAAATATAATACATTCTTCTTTAGTTTTAATGTATGTGTCGCCTCTGTGATCTTGGGGTGTGGCATTGGACTTGACTTTATGAGGTCCCGGGTTCGGTCCCCGGGTGAGGCAACAAAAATAAATTATGTAATTTTCAATTTTATGATAAAAACAACAATGCTCGGGATCAGTTGGCCACCGGTTGGTCTTGTGGTCCGGTATTAGAGTAAATGAGGTACCGAGTTCGACTCCCCGGTATACAATATATAGAATATTTAAATTTTCTTCTTTGTCTGGGATCAGTGCCAGGTTGACGACAAGTTCGCCACCTATCACAATGTGGGACTTAGTGTCTTCGGTTAGTCGTGGGTGCCCTGGTTGTGCCTCTGCCTACATCCTCGAGGATATGAAGATAATTTTCTTTATTACTGTAAATACATAACCATTTATTTTATTATATTATATTGCCATTTACTTGTTACAGGAAGAAGCAAAAAGTATGCCAGTCCAACATATGAAAACGAGTTAGAACCAAGTACCATACATCGTAAGTATTAGTATTAAATATAACATACGTGTATAATAATAATTTACTTCCTTTTGGACTAGCGGTTAGCGTACACGACTGGCGTCACCGACCATCCATGAGTCACGGGTTCGAGTCCCGATGAAGACGAACATAGTTTGTCAAAAGGTCATGAACATAATCGGCTTTGTGTCTGGATCTTTCTTAAATATATTACAGTATAGCTCAATATGTTAAAGTATAGCTGAATACATTAAAGGCACCCAATTGGTCGAAATTCGACTATAATACATATACATATTAACATAGATTAATATGTATATGTATTATAGTCGAATTTAATACATTTTTATATCTTGTTGATAAGAACGCGATCTACATTTCTCAAGACCAACTACTTTGTATACAAAACTTTATAAATATAGTTTTTGCGCCATTTGTGGTCTTTTAACGTTTGCATCAATATATTAGTTAATATGTGTCAAATCCATGGTATTGTATGTAACTAGCGGTCCGCTCCGGCTTCGCAAGGTTATAAAATATACATATAAACCTTCCTCTTCAATTACTTTATCTATATTAAAAAACCGCATCAAAATCCGTTGCGTAGTTTTAAAGATGCAATCATACAGAGGGACATAGGGATAGAGGAAGCGACTTTGTTTTATACTATGTAGTGATATTTTATTTTTTGATTCAATGCATTTTATGAACATTATTATTGAATTCCATTAGCGTTCTGCACTTCTCCTACACATAAACTATAAATGTGCCAAATTTCATACTTCTCCGTTAGCGCAATTTTTATAAAAACGGGTCCAAAGTTTTTATGTCACGTATTCACGAGACATTAGCCATTCAAAAATTTTTTGTTTTGTTTATTTTTATTGTCAATTACTGGATAAAATACAACTCTTTCAAAATAATACTAACAGGGAGTAAAAAAGTATCATCATGTCCGTAACACAGAAGAGGTTGGTAGAGGTATAATAACTTCCCGTGGTGGTTGTAGTCGTCGTGGTGGTGGTGGATGGACGATTAGCCGAAGATACTTAGTCCTACAATGCAATAGGTGGCAAACCTATCGTCCATAATATTGTTTTTATAAAAACATTTAAAAATTCTCTATATTGCCGGACCGGGGAATCGAACCCGGAACCTCAACTAGTAACTCCAACACCGGACCACAAGACCACAGCTACAATTACCAGAGAGCGGAATTTAAAATAGATTTTACGTTTAAAACAATGGATTTTTTCCATATAGAACACATTTTGTACGTGAAATAAAAACATAATGGTGGTTCAAATTACTGTGTGTTGTTTGAGTGCTGAATTAAAACGAAATTGGGTCAAAACTATGCGAAAAGAGTATGGTTTTATTTTTAACTTCCAAATTATTTTTGTTTCTGCTTGTAGTATTATGTAACGGGTCCATATTTTCTCTCTCTTTTTTTATGATATTAACTGACACAACAAAAAAGAAGAAATAAAATTGATACATCCGTTTAGGCGTGATACGATGAAATATGAATTTATAAATAAAATATCCATAAAAATAGGAATATATAAAGAAGTGAAACAATGTTCTATAGCAAATTTAGTTGTACAAATACCGTTGGAATCGACATATAACTTAACAACATCTCTTTGTCTCTTTTAACAAATGTTGATATTATAAAAAAAAATGTTGATATTATGTTTTGTCTATGCTCATTTTGGCGTCGATTTAAAGTGACGTCATGACAGTTCTCATCCATATTTCCATATTTAGTGATCAATTTTTGTAGTGATGTGCTATTACAATTGTCGATATTTTATTTTACGTTTCCAGAAAAAAATATTTGGACCAGATAAGAATGTATACCATTGCCACTGAAATTATCAATCACAGTCTACCTTAATAATAATTCCTTCAAGTGCTCACTAAGTAAAGAAAGTGGTTTGAACGTAATCTGATATTTTTTTTGTATGAATCTTGTAATAAATATGAAGAGTTAACTTATATAAAGAATAAACATATTTGCACGCCACAATGTAAAAAAAACGTGCTCGCGAAAAGTAAACAAATATTCTTTCGTTTAATTACGTTTCCCTATTTAGGTATAAGCCAATTGAGTAGCACAAAGTAAGTAAAGTGATAGTTGCGATTTCTTTCGGTAGGTAAATAATAATTCTTATCTATTTGCCTAAACTTAACTATCAATTGTCACTAATAGATCGTGTATCGATATCGGTACTCTACTTTTTCTGGACAGCCTTATAATGTCAAAACGGCAGCCATACTTAGTAGCCGACGGCAGGCTTTTTTCGTAGGTATTTCATGTCCATATACTTAGAGGTCAATGATACTAGCTGACCCAGCAAACTTCGTATCGCTTGACATTAATGCTTCGACAGTAGCGTAGTCTGTCGGATCAAATGTAAAACATTTCAAAATCATCAACTACTTATTACGAGTATTAAAAAAATATTTTCCAGTGGACCCAATTGTGAATTTAACCATTCTCGAATCCCCTTGAACACACACAAAAAGTTTCATCAAAGTCGCTCCAGTCGTCTAGAATGAGTTCGGTGACAAACACACGAACACAAGAATTATATATATAAAGGTAACATATAAAAACGAATCTTTATTTCCATTGGTCATCATCATACTAGAACGGATGGGAAAAAATTCGTTATTACTTTTCTTCTCCTGGCAATAATCTACTTTTTCTCCTGAAAAGACTCTCACGGCAGACAAAAACGTGTGTTTCGTCGAACATTAGAAAACTTAAGAACGCTTTAACAAAAAAAATCACAAAACTTTCCGTTGACTACATTACGACAACGTCTGTCGGCGCTAGCTAATCGTTTTAATGAATTTTGCTTGTTAATCCGTAAAAAAAATTGCAAAAAAGATGATACAGTTTCCTATCATCTTTTTTATAGATAAAAATGAATCCCATTTTTCTTTAATCATCGCATCATGAAACATTTGAATAAATTGTATTAAGGCCCCATACTTAGTCAGCCAGAAGAGCCAATCAGCGCACTCCCCCGTACCATGATTACTATGAAATATTGCGCTCTAAAGTAAATGTCTTAAGCGCCAAATCTCTATTTTTGACACTATAAAAGTAATTTGAAAAAAAAATATAAAAACTGAAACAGTTATCTTTTAGGTATAATACTTATCTATGTTTATGTTAAATCTGTTGTCGATATTTTCACAATTGAAGTAGACAGTTGGATTTTGCTTTCAAAAAAGGGTTAACTTTTTGATTTTTTTCTATCGAGCAAAGTGAAATGAATCGTGTTTTGGAAACACTAGTCTTATAAAGCATATTAATGTTAATCTTGTGTATTTTTGTCGCCAAGATCCATAATTGCTTTGTATGAAAAAAACAGTATATTGCTGACGTATTTTAGCATACATGGCCCCTTAATCCTTTTTTTGTTATGTTAGTTATTGTCAAGAGGATGACAATATAAAACAAATTATATTCATAGGTAGAACAGGGTAACATCTGTCGGCACAGCTAGTCTAATTTGTCATCGCATCCCTTGGTTATCACATCATGTTCGAACTAGGCAAATTTTGTTCTTTCTTTTTATTATTATCAACTAGCTGACCGGCAGACGTTGTTCTGCTGTATTTTTAATGTGATTTAATAATAAAAAAATGTGGTGAGTCACCCTTATCATTTAGGTGTATGAAAAATAGACGTTGGCCGATTCTCAGACCTACAAAATTTCATGAGAATCGGTCAAGCCGTTTCGGAGGAGTATGGGAACGAACATTGTGACACGAGAATTTTATATATAAGATTATTCAGAAGTCATTCATAGTTAGGACAGAACAACTCGGATTTATTACAAAGTCCAAACACCAAGTTAAAATACCATTTACATTAAAATATTTCTAAATTCAGGATTTCAAATTTATATTTTATACGGTCGGGTCAGATCAGTATATTCGTGAATCGTGATCGGAATACAGACAAAGCGGCATACAGAAAAAAATCTAATAATACTGAAAAATGCTGCCCATTTTTAGCAGCGGCCTGCACCTTTGTTTTTATATCTTCAATCTACAGAATCTATTATTCGATGGTTTTATTACAATCTGTACCTCTACATTGAGATAGGCTTATCTTACATAAAAATCACTTCATAGTATAAAACAAAGTCGCTCCCTCTGTCCCTATATCCCTTTGTATGCTAAAATCTTTTAAACTACGCAACGGATTTTGATGCGGTTTTTTTAAATAGATAAAGCCATTTAAAAAGAAAGTTTATATGTATATTTCATAACTGTGCAGAGCCGGGGCGGGCCGCTAGTAATGTATAAGATTCAATGTATATAAGTCTGCCGAAATTGTATTTGCAAAAGTTGTACTTACATTCCGTAAAAAAAATATTTATTACCAGTAAGAAAAAGCTACTTAGTTCAAAAAAAAATAAACAAAACCCGCTATATGAAATATCACGATAAGTTTATGAATTGAGCCACTAGAATGACTGCTTATTTGATGTCTACTTGTTTTACTACTATGAATACACCCAAAAATATAGGTCAAACTTAATTACTTATTTATAATCTCAAAATCTGATATATGTCCGCATAACTTTACATAAAAAACAGAGTAATAACAATATCCTGTTTAAAGATGATTCGACATATCACTTTAAAGCAGTGGTCGGCAACCCGCGGCCCACGGACCATATGCGGCCACACAGTTCCACACAAACGATCCACAGTTGACCGTATAATCTACTGCGTGTAATGTAGATTCAGCTTTGAGAACACGCTTCTCTTCGCCCATTTTAATTTTGTCTATGGGATATGACCGTAATATACGTAGGTTTATTTGGTTTCTAAGGTTAAGTTCACAGGTTAGCCCACCTTTATATTATTTTACTTCCTTGTGGCCTTTGCCTGCTAAAAGGTTGCCGACCGCTGCTTTAAAGCTTAGTATTTTGTAGATGAGTTATTTAAAGTCAATTAATCTGTGACCCACTAATTGATTAAAAATGTTCAAGGATGTACATTTTTGTAATTTTTGGGAACTTGTGTTTGTGACTTGTTAATGAACATGTTATACGATATTTTACGTAGCCTTGATCTAATTATGTTTCTGAGGGTTCAAAAATTTTTATTAGCCAAGTACATACACTAGTTTTATCATCTGAAAATTGAAAAAAAAACAATGAATTGAAAAAAAGTACAATAACGTAATTCCATACATTATTAAAAAAATTAAAACACAAAATGTCGTTATATTACAACAATAGGCTGTACCTAGACATTACGTTTAACACTAACGGCCGCAATGAGACACATCAGTCAGGCAGCTACGAGCATAAGCTTGCTGTCACTAACACCGCGACATCTAACTAGGTTTTTTTTTCTAGAGTTTCGCAACGACTCGCCCGGATTGGTACCACAGCCTTACCTATTCCCGCCGCCTTAGCATAGTGCTTGCCGTTGACGTGTTCCGGTTCGGAGGATAAGATAGCCGGTTAACTTACTTTTGCTCGAAGCCTAACATCCCGGCCTTAGTTTGGCAACGCACCATTACCATCTTTGGTATTTCTAGGAGGCGTGAATTTCTTACCATCAGGAAATTTATCTGCTTGTTTGGCTTCCAAAATCTAAAAAAAAGAAAATTCAAAGCCAATGGTCAGATAGCAGGAGATTATGTTTTAAGCAATTTTAATTTTAAGGAGTCTTCGATTCCAATGTTTCAACGTCAAGTTTGCAAACAATTTGAGGGCTTACTTCGATTATCCTGGGGTTCTATCATCATCCTAACTTGGTGACGATACCTTCAAACGTACGATTTTTTAAATATAAAAAATATTTTTACAATCACATAGTAAATAACCTCCTAAAAGTATAAAATTTTAATTTAGACTAAGCAAAATCGTACACTGTACGATGCCTATTTCTTTTTTAATTTCTTTGTAAATCTAAATGATGCACAAACCCTGTCATAAACGCATGTAGTTTTTCATAATTATTATTAATTTTATGTATATTAACACAATTTAGAAGCAGCAATTAAAAACACAACTGATTTCACAGCAGTTAATTATATCCGCGTGTTAATTATTTGTTTAAAATAGAAACAATGAATACAAATATATTACTAAACACTAAACCTTAATGTCTAAATGAATAACAAGTACCTACTTAAAATAGGAAGCGTATTTAAATAATGTTGCACAAAACTTATTTAAATTTCAAATATGTTTTGTCGTCTAGTATCCAGTCGTGTGTCGAAAACCTGACATATATCAAAACCAATATGGCGGAGTATTGCACTGAATGCCCGCATTTTTGGCGGGAAAATACGAAAAAGGCGCTAAAACAAAAAAACGACGTTATCATTCGATTTATGTATTTAAACGATTAAATACGTACCATTGAGTATGACCCTAAAAGCGCTCAACCAATGTTTTTGCACATACATACCATATTTGGATCCTAGGGATTAGCTTAGGGTATAAAAAAATGTAGAGGTAGGTAGAGGCACAACCAAGGCACCCACGACTAGCCGAAGACACGAAGTCCCATAACGTGAAAGGTAGCAAGCCTATCGCCAATACACGTTTTGTATTTTTTGTTGCCCGACCCGGGAATCTAACCTGGGTCTTCAAGGAGTTAAGTCCAACGCCGGACCGCTAGACCACATAAGCAGTATACTCTTACAAATAAACAAATGACTATCAAATTCCGACTACTCTGCAAATGAGTGGTCTAACGTAAAAAATACACACGTCGAATTAAAATTAAAAACTTTTATAAAATTTATATTTTATTAATTTATATTTTATAGTAAATACTTTCTTAACATTTTCTTTAAATGTGATAAAAATATGTTTTTGTTCAAATAGCATCTCATTGCATGCCTATTCTTGACCCCGTAATGTCAGTTTTGACACTTTCAAGCTTCGGTCCAGTAGGCTAGCCAGTTGACCTGCACATGAATACTTCCGACCTCAAGAGAGCGATGAGTCTATTACATCTATGGTATCTAGAAGCCAAGGTTGTTCCTTTCCATCAGGACCACATGCTTGCTCATTATCTTGTCTTATCAAAAACAACACATCCAGTAAGGGAAGTCCCTTTCAATTGACAAAAACCTATTATCGATAAAAAACACAATTAAAAGTGACTATAAAATACTAGCTGTTACCTATGGCTTCGCCCGCATTTTCGCACGAACCCGTAGTGCATTCGGGATTAAAATAGCCTATATGTTAATCTAGGTCACAATCTATCTCTGTTCCAAATTTAAGACAAAACCGTTCAGCCATTTGAGCGTGAAAGAGTAGCAAACATACACACATCCTTACAGACTTTCGCATTTTGTAGACTGAAACTGCTCACTTCAATTTATAATGCTTGCTGTGTAGGCGACGTGCAAAATTATTGTAAAAAAAGTATAAATTTTATGTGTATGGGACTAAGTAGTGCCTTCAGCTAATCGTAGGTGCCCTGGTTATTCTCTGCCTACGTCTTCAGGCATAGAGGCGTAAAGATACTTAAAACAAACACTTGAAATGAGATAGCATCTGCAATTCCACGTAGAACGCACCGAAGAACCAGTCTGGTTTGCGTTTGTGACATTTGAACCGGTCAATTTAAAACCAAGGTCTACGCTTCACGCACACTGAACATATCTGATTGCACCCAATTTGCCCCTACTAATAATATAATACCTAATACCAATCACTATCCGTACGTACCATTAATACAAATATTGATATGCGAAAGTGTATTTGTCTGATCATCGATTCCGATAAGGAAAGCTCCTTTCCTTCTTCTCAATTCGTTGTTGTGTTTTTTTTTTGTATAACTTACTAGCTATTGCAAGCAGCGTTACTCGCGTCAATAGTCCCAAAGGAACTTTTTTCGGGATAAAAACTATTCTATGTGCTAATCCAAGTTACCTTCTATCTGTGTGCCAAATTTCATGAAAATCGGTTCAGCTGTTTTTCACAGAGCAACAGCAGTTCAGTTTTTGCGTGAAGGAGTAACA
>NJDC01000966.1:208628-218733 GCA_002245475.1 Calephelis virginiensis
GAGAAGCAGGTTGTATCTAAGAAGCAAACTTATCTTTTATTATGTCAGCAACACGCTGACCTCTAATGTGGTAATAGAATTCTGCTGATAGTAGTGGGGCACCGCCTCGTCGAGGGGTAAGCGAGCAGGTCTCACGCCAACGTTGAACCGCGTGGTTCAGGTTTGATTCTCGACAGGCATTACAGTGATAAATATCTAGTTGCTTTGAATAAATTTATTCTAGTTTACCTTTAAGTATTTCTTAGTCTTAGTATGGTGGACAAATAACTATAACAAAATCATATATCTAACCCCTTACTTAGGGGTTAGATTCAATTTTTGTAATGTTTTATTTTTTATTGATTTCTATCCTCTTGAAGATATCTAATACTGCTTTGAAGATTTCTGTCGCTACTCAAAATTTTCTCCTATTGTGATTATTAAAATAAAACAGTGACACACACAGAATATTTAAATTTTAATGAGTTATGTACTATTTAGGGACCATACAATCCAGGAAAATACAGACACTGAAAATATCTCATACCTACTATTAATTTAATTTTTTGGGGTTATTCGTCACAGTCTTTGAAACTTCTAGACTTATAAACTTCAGTAGTTAGCTTAATTTTAAGATTGTGGACTCTTGTGGGAAACACATAAAAACCCACAAGAGTAAAAAAAACGCAGCAGCTTCATCGACAGCCTAGAAAACCTTGGGGAGGTCACCAGATGCAACGTTTATTTAGAGAGCTGCTTACAACACATCTTCGTCGTCATAACACGATTGACCGCAAGAATGCGGCTTTCAATTCGAAGGTTACATAAAAGCTTTGCCTATTTTATCGCTCTTAGCACTTCAGTGAAACCACAACAAGCGCGGAGAACGCGCGAATATTGCGCGCGCGCAGATTCTTCTTACGTGCAAGTGACTAATGAGGTTGAACGTGCTTTTACATTGCGATTTTTAATCTATGCCCTTGATGTATCGAATTGATTTTTGTTAATCTGTATTTTATTTTTTTACTTTTTGTGATAATTAGTGTAGTTCTGTCGAGTGTACTGGTTTGTAATTTATTTAAATAGGGAAATGAAAAACTAAAAACCCGTCTCGTCTTCGGGCGGGCTACACGATTATTATACTTAAGTACTTTTCTAAGTAATTACTGTTTAAATTACCAAAAGTATATATCGAAATATATATGAAATATTTTTCTGATATGATATAAGATATTTTGATGTGATGAAAGCTTTAATTATAAAATATTTTGAGTCCTATCAGTTTCAAGTTACCTACTACGAGTATAAAATAAACTATCTATAAATACCTACTAATTTAAAGCTTTGGAAATGTAAATTACATACATTAAACGAATTTGACGAAAAACCTATGTCTTAAAATTTAGTTTCTGTGCCTATTAAATCGATGGTGATGAATATTGCGAACACAGGTACTCAATGACTCTTAGAAGGACATAAAGAATAAGGTTACTTGAAAACTTTACTTTCCCGTGGAAAAAGGGAAAAATATGAAAAATATACTTTGTTAACTAACTTTTCTTTGAGATAGAAAAGTCGAACTTTAAAGATAATAGTCTAATCTTAGAGTCACAAAGGGCTCAGTAATGATGGAGCTAACCTTAAATCCAATGAACTTGAAACTTGGATATTAATTTTATTTTAATTTTATAATACTTAGTAAACTTTAGTTACAAAGTAGTATACTGTAAAGTAATATTAAAAGACATAAAATCATCTTTAAAATAATGATGAATGAAGTAAGGAAGGTCTTTCAAGGAGAAAACTCTTCAGCAGAAAGGTTTAGGAGCTACAACACAACATTCACATTTAATAATTATCCTAAGTATTTAGTAGATGTAACTCGGTCCACCAACAGATGCTTAAATTTTTACTATTAGAAAATTTAGAAAATTATGGTCCACCTGAAGTTAGTAACTAATATTAAACAATCAATACTGCCATAAAAATCATAAAACAAAACTGGTTAGTAATCATTGAAATATTTGTTGATCGTTGAACCCAAGCTTTGTTGATGTCACTAGAGGGATTTTTCTTGTCATAAGAACAATACATCTCTTGATGGTAGTAGATAAGCCAGACAGAGTGAGTTAGGGTAGGGCCCCCTATAATAGGGGCGTCTTTGCGATAACAGTTATAGATTATGCCTTTAATTTGCTAATTACGCGTAAGCAGTGTAACTGTGGGTCTTCCAAATGACAGAGAATGTGACAAGCGTAACTAACGTTACCACCGCCCACCTTCGCGACCAGACCACGAATAAAAGCTCGGGAAACAATATAAATGATTGTAACGTCCTTCGCATGTGACAACCCTACCTGAAGTTCCCAGCTCCCGCCACCGCGAATAGATCACGAATAGAGTCCGAACTCGGGAAATAAACCAACTTGCCGAACCTCATCGAAGAACTCACCACAGAAAACACCAAAACGCACTTGATGAACGTTTCGCCTCGACACGGAGGCATCCTCAGGAAACTGAGAGTATGTACTGTCGGACGACGACACACGAATAATCTACTCGAGTTACTCGTGTCTCGTCGTTTATGATTCGGGTTTAGGACCACCTCGGTTGGACCACCTTACGCTTTTACCAATATTAAGTATTTTTTGATCGGTTAAGGAATGACGTAGAAATTTATTAACAGTACCTACATAAATATTGGAGTCGGTTATTTAGTCAAAATTTAGTCATCATCATAAATGTGTAAGTTTTTATTAATAGCATCTTACGAATGTTAATCACAAAACGGATTAACATAAATTAGCATATAAATAATGAAATATTTTAACCTTATTAGATAATTAATAAAACAAAATGTCATTAGGATACTAAAAAAGAGTGGTTGACCTTTGGCTTTCCTTTTGTTTGGTTATAAAAGAGTAGAACAATTTTAACAATAACGTCCTCCTATATACTTTAAACGTAAGTTAACTAGATACACGAAGCGATTTTTGAAATAAGATATTTTAACCTGTAAATATTATAATAACCTGTGAATATTACAATTATTCAAAGGTTATATTGAAACCTCGTAGACTATTTCTGTGGTCCGGCATCAGACTTAACTTCTTGACTGAGGCTGGGCAAAAAACATAGAAAATTGTGTATTTTCAATTTTCTTTAGACAATGTTGCTCAGGATTGGATAAAATGTGCCTGGTTGGCTTTTCATCTATCACATTGTAAGACTTAGTGTCTACAGCTAGTCGTGGGTGCCCTGGTTGCGCCTCTGGGCGTGAAGGTACATCTTTATGATTATTATGAGGCGAGGGTCAGTTCGGTCATTAAAACCAATATTATGACTACATTGCAAATAAAATAAAAATATAATTATTGATAACTAGCTGTTTGTCCGCGAGTTCGTCAGCCTAAAATATTTAAAGTTTTCGAACAAATTTTCGTCCCCTATTATAACCTTTTGGAAATTGACTTTTTAAAAAATAGCCTGTGTTTTGATTTTTTAAGTTTTCATTTAAGTATCCTTAGCAATATTCATATCAAATTTCATCAAAATTGTTTCAGTGTTTAAGCTCTGAAAGAGCAATAGACAGACAGAAAGACAACAGATTTTCGCATTTATGATGTTAGTATCTATTAACAGAAATTAAATGTTGTTTATACACTTACTAAAAACATTTTGCAAACAATTTTCATTCGATATTTGTAAAAAATGCAGTGGTTTGACCTTTTCAGCACACAACAATATAATACGAGTATATCAGTATCTAATGGACTTCAAATTAAAATTTTGTACTTGTATGTTGCTAAAATAGTAGATATATGGACTTTGCAATAATGTGTTTCTTATTAAAAATAGTTTTGAATATTGAGTTCGTATCAAATGTCATTTTTTAGAACACTCGTAACTCCAATTATTTTTTTGTAAATGCAGTAGTTTGACCTTTCCATGAACATCTGACTCGTTTTTAAATCGATAGATAAATGTTGCCATCCGAAATTACAAGCTTTAAGTTGCTTATCACTGTTAGTATTCATACATGTCATCGTTCTAGCTTTAACCAGTAGTTTAAAATAAGAATAATACATCATTACCTACTTGAGCAATTCAATTATCGCCATTAATCGACATCAGGGTTTCCAAAAAATATTTCCCACTATAATGAAATATGACTCAATTAGGCAAGGGGCCTAATGCTTCCCCTGCATTCGGAATTCACAAATATATTTTGTCATTTCTTCTACGTCCATATTAATGATTTCGAATCCGGTAAGTCTATCTTTCCGTCTATTATAATTTACTAGCTAAACGATGAACCTATTTTGATAAAAAGTTTTATGCATATGTGTTTGAAAACAGATTCAACTACTACTACTACAACAACTACGACAACTAGACCACTTCATTTTCAAAAAATCAACTGTCAAAAAACAATAAAGAATAAAATTTGGATGACAATCAAATCTGTTATACGACGATGAAGTCGCGAGTTAACAGATACTGTAAAATAAATGTTGTAACAAACTACTTATTTTAATGAATTTGAATTAGTTAAAACATTTTTCCTAAACTATTTGCTCCTGTATCCCACATTCCGATCAAATCCAAATTTAACCATGCTTTATCTTTATTTGCAGATGTATAAAGATGCTCTAATAAGTGCGAATAAAGCAAATAAAATATCTGCATAATCAATTTTGCCGTTCTCAGAATCCGCATCAACTTTTTTATAAATTTTATTTACGTGTTAATTATGTCGAAAAGACGGGAAAGATCAGTGTTAAATCAGTCAGTCTAGTGATTCATTCGATAGTATGTGTAAGATTTTGATAATTAATATTAAACTCATCGAAATTATACGATTAAACTGTTTGTTTTATTAAAAATCAAATGGTTTTTAAGAGACTAACACACGCTTGTAGATATATATGTATAAATACACACACACACACACACACACACACACATATGTGTGTGTGTGTATAACTTATTACGTAACATTAACGTCTATAACACAAGCATATAATTTCAGATTTATATCAATGCGTACCTTATTTGACTAGAGATACCTTATTTTTTACACTAACTCAAGGAATGTACACTGAAACAGAATAAACAGGTGGTCTAGCGGTTCAGTTGTTGGAATTGACTGCATGAGGTCCCGGGTCCCGGGGTCGGGCAACAAAAAGAAAATTGGAGTTTTCCAATTTTCTAATAAAATAAAATGTTGCTCGGGATTGAAATGTGCCCGTTTGGCGATAGGCTTGCTACCTATCACATTGTGGGACTTAGTGTCTTCGGCTAGTCGTGGGTGCCCTGGTTGTACCTCTTCGTAGATATGGGCGTGAAGATGCTGAACTAAAAAAATACAAACAAATGTATGTTAGAATCATATCCTAATTTTCCCATAGTACCTTTATGATATCTTTGTTTTTTAAGGTTTATATAGCAGGTTTAAAAGTATCAGATATCAGAATAAGTAGGTGTTTTTTTTTTAAATTGCCACTCACTCGTTTATTCAACAGTGATGTCATAAATATGTTATTTCCTTGTATCTTAAATATGAATATGATAAGGAACGTTAAAATACATTCAATATTAAAACTAGTTTATGTATTTAAACTTGTTTTATGCACAAAAAGTCATTTAATTTGCTTAATTGGCATAAAATTGCAATGTGTTGTTTATTGAGAGCATTTCTTGATAATGCATTTCGTAAATCCCATATTAAATATTGTTTCAAGTTCATCGACGACAGCTCTTTCGATAAACGTTTGTTGTAACACCTACATTTTTTTAAAAAAAAGTACTTTATATTGTATAGGTACTTTCGAACCTTGCCACTTAGTGGAACTATTTTCAACCGACTCCAAAAAAGAAGAGATTCGTAATTCGACTGTATGTTTTTTTAATTTATCTTGATATTTCGGCCAATTGCCAACCCATTTTGATGGTTCTTTTTCAGAAAGATAGGTCATGATTCCGAGGTGATGCCACGATAGTTTTATCACAATCCGACTAGTGGTTTTTGAGTTATATATAATAGGTTGTCAAGATGTACAAACTATTAAGTGCAATTAAAAAACTACTGGCAGGATATTGAAAAAAAAATTGTGAGAGCATATCGAAATAATTTGCTACTTTTTGAAAAAATAATTATCAAATTGCCTCATATTACCCCAAAGAGAATATAATCACTACGTTTTATGGTACCCAATGAAATAATTGAAAGGCGGTTTTTGTACTTTTACTAAAACTTGAAGACTGACTAACATTTTCTTTTTTATGATATTGGAAGGCAAATAAGCAGACGGATTTCCTGATAGTAAAAAATTCTCGCCGCCTAGAGACACCAAAGGTGGTAATGGTGCGTTGCCAACCTGAGGCCGGGATGTTAGGCCTCGAGCAAAAGTAAGTTTACCGGCTACCTTACCCTCTAAACCGGAACACGTCATGACGTTATGGCGGCAGGAATATGTAAGGCGGTGGTACCAATCCGGGTGAGCCGCTGCGAAACTCTACGACCTAGTCAGATGTCACGGTGTTAGTGACGGTAAGCCTACGCTCGCCTTATACGAGCTGCCTGGCAGGAAGGCAGATTTATTTCAATAAACAATAATATTATATTGTTTGATTTCAATATTTCGCTTTTGTATTCTGTTTTAGCCATTTTAATGCTAATTAAACAAAATAATATGCACTTTCAAAAATGCATTCATTAGTAACATCCTCCTATTTTTTTGTTGCTTGCGATTTTTTACTTTTTGTTTCTTATAAATTTTCTTTATTTGTTTATTTGATAATTAAAATTTAAATAAATGTATATCAAAGCAAGGCAAAGCAACAGCAAGGTTGTGGACAAACCAAAACTCGTTTTTCTAAGCGTTTTGTAAAAAAATATGCGTATTTAAACAGATGTCAAAAATCTTCTAACTAGCTTATCAAAACTAAATTGAAAGTAAAGTATCTTCACGCGCATATCCCCGAAGTGGTAAACAGAGACAAAACCAGGACACCCACTACTAACCAAAGACACCAAGTCCCACAATGTAATTGGTGGCAAGCCTATCGACAACCGGCTACATATACACAATCACGGCCAACTTTATTTTTATTAAAAAATTTAAAATATTTTTCCTTCCTTTGTAGAATAGTCCACTTGCCTTCCTGCCAGACAACTCGTAAAAGGCGAGTATAGACTTACCGTCACTAAAACATCTGACTTAGACATCTGAATAGGTGGTAGAGTTTCGCAGCGACTCGTCCAGATTGGTATAATCGCCTTACCTATTCCTACCGACATATCGTCAGCGCTTGCCATTGACGTATTCCGGTCGGATGATAAGATAACTTACTTTTGTTCAAGGCCTAACATCCCCGTGTCAGGTTGGCGACGGATCATTACACCTTTGGTGTCTTTACCCTACCATCTTTCTTACCATCAGGAAATCGCCTGCTTGTTTGCCATCCAATAACATAAAAAAATCTATATTTTTCTTGCCCGACTCAAGGATCAAACCCGGGACCTCAAAAAGTCAAGTTCGGCACCGGACCGCTAGACCACAGAGGCGAATATATAAAACTATATTATTATACCAACCAAGTCGAGGTACGGTCTCCCGGAAGACAGTCCTTGTAGCTGGCGTTGTAGGGAACAGTCCAATCCATATAAATAATGATGTCTCGGGCTGAGCACTCTGCTCGGCCCACAAAGCCCGGTAAAGTTGTAAAAACCGCGAGGTTAGCAACATATTATTAGTCATTCCAAAAAAAAGTTTTATCCGATGGTGGTGGTAGTGTTTTCGAAATCGGCGTGCTTGTATAAATAAGGCAATTAGTGTGGAGGTATAGCAAGTATAGCAGATATGCAGGAATTGTGGTTTGCACGTGGTTTTCTCTGCCTACGAATCTCTATAGAATCTTATCGATGTATGTAAATATTCAAATTTATTTCAACCACGAAATTGGTTGCATTAGCGTCTATTCACACGTACCACGACCACACCACTTTACATCGACAAATGGTGTTTAAGCCACAGTAGAAATATAGGACAGTATAGAAACTAAGCCCTATTGATAAAATACTTATCTGCAGTCGATTGAAACAATAGAGTTGTCATGATATTTCTGTATCAATGGTATTGAAGTAACAACGTAATATATAAATGATATGAACTGGTTAATCCCAACAAAAGACGAATAATCTCGTGGCACTTTTAAAAAGAAAGCGAAAACTATATTATGTATAATATTTTTTGTCGAGTCGACATAAACAGTGAATACGAATCAAAATACAGTTAGCGTTAACTCAACGTTTGTCAGCGGAAGTAGCGGAAGTGATCCCCAAATAAGATCAAAAGAATTAAACCGATTATGTATGTTAAGTTATCGCCTCTGTGGTCAAGTGGTCCGGGTGTTGGACTTGACTGCATGAGGTCCCGAGTTCGAATCCCGGGTCGGCCAACAAAAAGAAAATTCGATTTTTCCAAATTTCTAATAAAAAAAATGTTGGTCGGGATTGGAATTGTGCCCGGTTGGCGATAGGCTTGCCACCTATCACATTGTGGGACTTAGTATCTTCGGCTAGTCGTGGGTGCCTTGGTTGTACCTCTGCCTACCTCTTCGGGGATATGGGCGTGAAGATACTTTACTTTATTTTTTGTCGATTCGACAAAAACAGTGAATACGAAACCAAAATACAGTTAGCGTTAACCCAACGTTTGTCAGCGGAAGTAGCGGAAGTGATCCCCAAATAAGATCAAAAGAATTAAACCGATTATGTATGTTAAGTCATATGGTGTTAAATATTATGCAATTAATATCAAAGGCCACAATCTTATGAAAGGCAAAATATTTTGTTTTTAAAGGTTAAATCTCTTTCTAATGATCTTTTAAATTTTAGAGGATGCTACATTAGCTCTTTTAAGATCTTCACTACACGCCATGTATCTTACGGGTTAGGTAGAGTGCATCAAGTGCCCAATAACACGACCCTTACAGACCTGTCCAGCTTTCTTCAAGTTCATTGATCTTTAACCGGGTTTGAAAAGAAGGAGGTTTATATCTGTTTTGTCAACCTTATATCTGCCTTTCTTTTCACATCAGCAAACCAACGGAGAATGCTGTTACTCATTTTTATGCCAAAACTTTCTTTCAATCCCAACTCTTTCTCTGATCTCACTGTTCCGAATGTGACCAGCAAGCTTGACACCCACAGATGTTCAAAGCGCTCTCATTTCGACCGCGTTTATCCTACTTTCCTTCCTACTACTCTTGCTTCCGTGAAATAACTTTAGGACAAGCACAGAGTTATGCAAAACGAGTCTGCTACCATGACTAAAATGTCATCTTGCAAATACGCGTCATGGTGGGAGTTAGTAATTTAATATTGCATCAAAAACATAAATGTGAAACGCTAGCCAAGTTCAAAGTATTAAGTCTGGATAATGAATTTGAGTAAGTAAATCACACTTCACCGGAACTTCCGTGTTTTCAATCAGTAAAACACCCAAAGAATATCCACTCCTAATGATCTAAGGTTATCCCTAAAATGTCAGTTTTTACACATTTTTAAATGGCAAGGTCCAATAATGATATTTTAAATGATCTTTAAAATCGGAAATATTTATCGATACGCGGACATCCTTTTGTAAATTACCGAGAAGTTTGTGAATATCAACTGTTATAAGTAGTTTTTTAATAATCCATAATATAAAATTAATCGCTGAATATGTTGGTAAGCGCGTAGCTTCCAAACGACTGGACCGATTTGGCTAATTCTTTTTTTATTGTGTAAGTTATTGCCGGGAGAAAGTTCTTGTGAAGAGAAAAACCGGGAGACTGCTCTGTGGAAAAAATAATACTTAATTTTAGAAACTGAACGGGTGGAACGAAGTTTGACAGGCAGCTAGTCCTCCTCCTTGTGTCGCATTCCTCAATCCTGAGGGTCGTGACCTCCCGTAGGTAGAATTTTATCACGGATGATCTTCCACCATCTCGACCTGTCTTCAGCATCGTGTATTGCGTCATGGAGGCTGGTTTCAAGCGTTGCTCGGATTTGGTCTGACTAGCGTGTTGGACCACGGCTACGAGGCCTCTTTCCTTCGATTTTGCCCGTTACCCAGAG
>NJDC01000966.1:219145-230442 GCA_002245475.1 Calephelis virginiensis
CTATAGCACACGAAACATGACTCTACACAGTCGCCGTCGTCTCCGGTCTCGGCGACGAAGTTTTCCGCTTGTCACCTAACCGATGTAACGCTGAGCGACAAGCAGCAACCTAATCGATCCACCCAGTAACCAGAGCGTAGCACCAAGTCGAGGTGCTGTCTTCCGGGAAATGGCCATTGGCACTGGCGTTGTCGGGAACAGTCCAATCCATCTAAATTATGACCAGACCCGGGAATCGAGTTTAGGAACTCATGCAGTCACCACCAACATCGGACCGCTAGCATGGACATAGCATAACATGGGCAAAGGGAACCCCCTTCTAAAATCGCGTCCACATAGAACTGCATTTGTCCACTCTCGTCTCCACAGAATTTTTTTTTTTTCGAAATGACTACTGTTGTGTACGTCTATTGACTTTAACAACGTCACCGGGCTAGTGGGCGAGCAGAGTGTCCAGCCAGAGATTTGATTTTGGGTGGGGCCTGGGACCCCCCTCCCTAAGGGTGTCTCCTGTGAGATCGTACCTCGGCTTAGGGTGGGATCTTGGTTCGTTTCGGGAGAGGATATCGTGGCTGTGTTCCGCCTTGGGCGGAACAAGGATCTTCGCCGCCCCCGGCGGCGGCGGTGTCGCGAGTTTGTGTGTGTGTGTGTGTGTACTGTTGTATGAGGCGTTTGCCTCGGTGATGGGGTCATCGGGGTCTAGAATCACGTGACGGGGCCTCCGGCGAAGCGGAGGTGGGTGCGTCTCGGGGACATAATCGTTGGCTGCTGCCATCAGAGGGTTCGGGTGGTTTAACGCTTCGTTACTTTTAGATACACAACCAATAGTTATACTAACAGATTACAGTTATTTGATTATAGGAACCGACCTTAAAACGATATAGTCTAGGATTTTCTTTATCTGCCTCCCTCTTTACAAAATCCTGGCTACGCCCTTGACCGCATGACCACAGACGTGATGGGGATGGGGCTTATATAATTCACGAACTATCATTTCTGTTACCTAGATCTAGTAACAAAAGTAATATCTGTTTTTGTTTAGAATAGCAACGCCTCTGTTCACGTTAGAATGCAATACTGAGAACAAGGTCAAGGAAGTGAATTCCGAGACCGATTGCATTTCAATTGTTTTATTATACAATTGCTATGATCAATATGATGTAAACAAATAATTAAAAATCTTAAATAGTCGAGGCGTATGATGCAATTATAAAGGAATGGGTAGAATGGCTGATAGCGGTATGAGATATAGTAAGACTCACTTTTGTTAGTGGTACTGCCATTTGGGACTTTTTCTTGATGTTTTGTAAAAAAATCTGTTGGACCGACAGAGTAGGGACCAGGGGACCGGAGGCGTGGAGTTATCTTGTCTTTGTATAAAAGGGATTCAGGCATGGACTGTACTAGTTACATGGCTGTCAATTTGATCAGTTTAGCATTAAAAGTGTATAGGCCTCTGTGTTCTAGTGGTAAAGGTGTTGGACTTGACTTCTTGAGGTCCCGGGTTAGATTTTCGGGTCGGGCTACAAAAAGATAATGTGGTTTTTCCAATTTTAGAGATACCTTTTAGAGATAGGGGCACATATATGGTCCACATATGCACAATCGCATATGTGGTTAGCGATAGGCTTGCCACCTATCACATTGTGGAACTTAGTGTCTTCGGCTAGTCATGGGTGTTCTGGTTGTACCTCTGCCTACCGCTTTAGTTATATAGGTGTAAAATTACTTTTTTTTGAAAGGATGATGCAAAGGTTGTCTAATGAAATGTTGGGGAAACTCAGGACGGTTTCAGCTTAGGAAGAGTATGTATGAATCAAGTGTTTTCGCTCCGCAACTGGCTGGTGGTCAGAGTGTTTTCTGTAAGCGACTTGGCGTGAAGATATATGACCTATTGAGGAAAGTATAAGTGATATTCATAAATGTTATCTACAATGGAGGTCCGCCAAGCGCCGACTATAATAATTAAAGAAACTAAAAAGTAATAATTTATTGATGCGTGGGCCGTGAAGGTCTTAGATCAACACGTAGAAAAACCTGTTTTAACCTAAGTAACCAGCTAAGATATAATATGGGTAGCCATAGTAATGAATATGTATCAATAATATGTTAAAAAAAGTATGTCGACTGTCACATTGTTTTAAATATAAAAAATGTGCCCTTGAAAATGTATTAAGTATGTTACGAAAACAAAAAATAAAAAAGTCTCTAAATAAAAATACAATTAGCTATGTCTAGAATTATACATACATATTTTCACGTCAAGTCCCTTACGGGTTAGGCAGAGATTATTAAGTTCAAAACCGCACGATCCTGACAGACCTGTTTAGCTTTCATCACATTCATTACCCTTTTCATACAAACAAGCCGGTTTAGAAAAGTCTTGACACCACCCTCGGATAATATCCGAGCGATCTGATCATTCGCATTGTATATCTGCGTTGTCAATCTTTCATATATCATTCTTAGCCCTTTCTTTTTTTAATACCAATACTTTCTTCCAACACTAAGTGAAAAATATACGCATTATTAAATGTAACTCAAAAAGTAGTAGGATGGATATATAGGATAACATGGATAGGTCGGATGTTGACAGAATTTATGTGGGACCATTTCCTTTCTGTCTAAAAAATAATTATCGAATCGCAATATAAGCACCTAATGAAATAGTTTGAGTACCTAATGAAATTTCACTGGGATTAATTATCTATTTGTATGTATAGAGCATACGTATCGCCTCTGTGGTCTAGCGGTCCGGGTGTTGGACTTGACTGCATGAGGTCCCGGGTTCGAATCCCGGGTTGGCCAACAAAAAGAAAATTGGATTTTTCCAATTTTCTAATAAAAAAATGTTGGTCGGGATTGGAAATGTGCCCGGTTGGCGATAGGCTTGCCACCTATCACATTGTGGGACTTAGTGTCTTCGGCTAGTCGTGGGTGCCTTGGTTGTACCTCTGCCTACCTCTTGGGCGTGAAGATACTTTTTTTTTAGAGCATACGTAATGTAACAATCAAACATCGTTCCCGTCTCGTGTAAATCAAACTACGTTACAATGTTGTTGCAGTAGTTGCCACGTCATTGCTAACCACGAAATCTACACCTCGTACAAGTTTATTAAAGATATTTGTCTTACGGGCGGGAAACCATATAAAAGGTATATGGTTTCCCGCCAATAAGCTGGAATAATATCTATAATTTGATGTTTTCGCACTTTCTACTGAAATTAAAATTTTACGTTACAAATTACGAATTTAAATAAATAAATAAAACGCTCCCTTAACTAAAATATGGTAGTACTAGCTGCTACCTGCGGCTTCGCCCGCGTTTTCACAGAAACCCGGTGTGCGATCGGGATTAAAAATAGCCTATATGTTAATCCAGGTCACAATCTATCTGTCTTCCAAATTTCAGACAAATCCGTTCAGCCATTCGAGCGTGAAAGAGTAACAAACATCCATACATCCATACTTACAAACTTTCGCATTTATAATATTAATAGGATATTAAAATGTCGACGCGCACAAGTACCACTTGTATGGTTTTTTTTAATTGATTGATCAAAAGTAAAAAAAGTTCGTCGTAAAAACGGAATTTATTAATGTAATTATCACATATTTTTATATTATATTTTATCTAAACCCAATGTAAGCAAATTAAATGTTTGTACCTGGGGTGTTAGACAACGATTCTAATGCATAAAAATACTTAGATACCAGTGAAACTTTATAAACACCCAGACACAAAAACACATATATCTATATTCATGACACAAATGCCTGCCCCTGAAATCGAACCTGAGCCTCGCGGTTGGTCGGTGGAGCTGACGTGGTGGTCTTTATTAACAAAGTAATGTCTTTGCTGCTAAAAAAAGATGATATTTAGTCTAATATTACTTGCTACTCTTACTGACGTACGGTTCCGATAATCAATGAAGAGTAGTCCGTAAGTATTTTGATTCGTAATTTGCCTCAAAGTAACGAAGCGTTACTCATAGTTCTACATAATGTTCAGCGATAAAGCGGGGAATACTCTAGAGTCTAGACCTGTCTTTCCCAACGTGGGCGATATCGCCCCCTTCTGGGCGCTGAAAGTCTAGAAGGGTCGGTAAGGGGCTCAGAAATAATTGGTTTAATAAAACTCCAGGCGAGACTAATAAGTTATTTATTGAGATTTTTGATACGATAAAAGCGGCGAGCTCTACAAAATAAGTATTTTTAAGTGGACGTTACACGAAATAGGTTTGGGAATCTTTGCACTAGAATGATATCCTTGAGGGTAAGTCTGCAGACATGTCCGCCGGACCTCGCTACTATTGTTCTATTTAATGTTTCATAGGGTGGTACCATCGTAGGCAGTTTAGAAGACTAGACTTGCTATAGTAGCGAAGTCCGGGGGACATGTCTGCAGACTTGTCCGCGGGTATGTCAGTCTAGTGAATTCCTCGTTTAACAACAGGCGACGAACGACAGTCGTTAGATATCTTACTATTCGTAATAAAACTACAGTCTGTAACTGAAATCTATGTTTGCTAGTACTAAAGCCTTCAAAGGCAAATTCGACTCGCATATGGCACGATTTTAAAAGTAGGTATAAATATTTAAACAAACAGCTTAGTGATGTTAAAATACTAAGAGTACTTTAGTCTTTAATTCATTTATACAACATTCAATTGACCTTAATACTAATTAAATGTAATACTACCCAAGGTATAAGTTTACACCTTTAATCCAATTTACGTATTATGATAGTTTGTTACGGATGCTTTTATAAGTTAGCACATTTCCTGTTTCCTTTTTAAAGTTTATACCAAATTTAGCAGGAAATAAGAAGGAAATAACAATTTTCGATATTTAGCATTTTTTTAAATTTTCGATATTTAGCATTTTTAACGATTTTCGATGTTTAAAATTTTTAACAATTTTCGACATTTAGCATTATTAGCAAAAATGAGATTTGATTTGACCGTCTCGTTAGTCGATGAGTTAGCGTACACGCCTACCCATAAATCGAACGCGAGGCTCAGATTCGACTCCCGACGGAAGCAAGTTAATGTGTAATGAACAAATGTCTGTGTTTATGGGTCTAAGAATTAGGTAATTAAATTTATGTTGGCATTTATTTAAGTACTTTTATGTATTAATATCGTTGATTAGCACCCATAATACCGGCATATATTTTGCTTAGATTGATCTGTCTAATTATTGATAAGTGTATATAAATTTGTCCACTTTGTGGTCTAGCGGTCCGGTGCTTTATGAGGTCTCGGGTTCAATCATAAGAAAATGTATTATTTCGATTTTCTAATAAAAAATGACGTTGCCGGGATAAGATATGTGTCCGGTTGGCGATAGGCTCGCCACCTATCACATTGTGGGACAGTGTCTGGCTAATATAATATCAAATATAAAGAAATATATATAGCCCTAGTTAAAAGCTAACTCAGAAATAAATATTTAACCCGCCAAGTTGCAAGTGAGTCAGTGATTTTTTAAATAATATATTAAACAGTGACCCTAATTCAAATTGTCAAATAACGGCCAATATTATTAATCTGTCTAAGGTGAGAGATATTACATTACAGATCAATAAAAAAAACTTAGCAGCAAAACTCTAGTAAGTGAATATCTATCTGTAGATAGATTAATAATGCCCGTAAGTATAATTGAATTCTATAGGTCGTACTCAAAGACGTCTATTGTGTCATAATGATAGATTTATAATTAATTAATTCACGTCTCTGATTACGCCTATATGATATAACGTTAACGTAAAAATACATAGGTACGTTAAATAAGAATTTATGTTAGTACTATAAACTCCTACCACAGACCTATTTAATCGCATTAATAACAATAGTTTACATTGATAACTAGTATAAAAAAAAACTAAATGATAAATGTTGGTAAAAAGTTCTTAAATAACCTAAAAGTTAATTAAAGGGCTTATTAATAAAACAAAATTAAATAAAAAAGCAATTATTATTTTAAACTTAAGTAAAGCATTATTAAATATCGTTAACTTACATTAAAAAGCTATTTATTATTAAATGCTACTTGTAGTGATAATTAATAATTATTATTTACTTTAAAAAGTGACTTAGTGTAAAAATATAGTCAACTAGACTTATTTTCGTCAAAAAGTTAGTCACTTCAGCTGTGAATTATAAACTTTATATTGTGACGAACTGAAAAAGTGATACAAAATGATGAGATATAGTCTTCCTGTGGTTTTCCTCGTGATGAGTTGCATTGTGGACACGAAGACAGTGAACTACCAATCCCCTATCAACAACATTGGAGGCAAAACAGGTGAGTTTTATTACAATAGTAGGAGCCATGTGTTCATTGTTTATATTTTTTATGATATTGGAATAAATACGATATCATAATTTAATTCTAAAATATCTGACGATAAAAATCATTCTGGTCATGAATTGCAAATAATCTTAATCCTTAAATGCTATTTAAAGTTCCGCATGCATTGTTTGTCGGCCTCACATGTCAGGATTTCCTGCTGAAACGCTAAGTTCAATGAATTATGATCAAGAACTAAGAAAATACTATAAAATTCAGAAACATTTCCTTATAAATTGCATGATAGGTCAAGAAGTTCAAAAATACATTTACTTTTTTGTACAAATAGTTATACTATCAAATAAAATATTTCAATATTTGCACTTTGCCTGTGGGTTTAGATTTTTAAAAGGAGGATTTCAAAGTTGCTTTTTTAGTTTTTATTTTTTAGGTAAAATATTTAGAATTTAAACAATACTAGCGGCCCGGTAGCGGCTACGTATAAACAGAAATATTAAAATATATATATAGGAAAATCAAATCCTTTTTATACATTGTTAGCTATTTTAAAACTTAATCCAAAACATTTGGATAAGCAATATTTTTGAGCATGAAGAAACAAACGGCTGGGGTACCGACTCTGGAACAGGCAACATAAAGTTGGCCATGGGAAATACATGGTTCCCCCAAATTTACACCACAAACGTCAAGTGTTTGCCCTAAGGCCTTGTTAATGGACATAGCAAATGATAAACGCACAGTATATTGTATTCATTTGAACTCAAATGGCATATCAGTTGTAAACTAGGGATACGCGGTTTCAAATAAACTTCTCCTCTTGATTTACCAGTTAAGATCGTAGCCACAGAGTAGATATCAGTAGTACCTAATCGTAGCTTCAATCAAATTTGGCAATAACTTTTTTTGGCAATTGGCCAATATAGTGCCACTACATTGTATATAGCCAAAGTAATAATTATCGCTGAAAATTTACTTAAATCTAAGCACCTCCAAAAAAATAATGACCGCATGAATGGACATAATCCAAGAAAAAAAAGAAAAAACAACTAAAAAAAGTTACAATATGGCAGCACAATACCCATCAGAAAAAAAATACAATTTGACTGAAAAATGCCCTGTAACAAAATGATCCGCCATTTATTGAATTCATTCGTTACAAAATATGTGATAAAGAACCGCTTGCCCGATTTTAGGCAAACTTCACATAAACCATCTAATAAATAGTCCGAGCATAGCCTAAACATTTGGTCCAGATAGGTGAGCCCGTTCTAGAGTTAAAAAATTACAACGAAAACTGGCTTTGATTTTTATATATATACTAGCTGACCGAGCAAACTTCGTATGGCTTGTCATTAATGCTTCGATAATAGCGCAGTCTGTCGGACACAATGTAAAACATTCCAAAATCAACAATTACTTATTATTAAAAAAATAATTTAAAAAACCTCAATTCATTTATCGCCTCTGTGATCTAGCGGTTCAGTTGTTGGACTTGACTGCATGAGGTCCGGGGTTCGAATCCCGGGTCGGGCAACATAAAGAAAATTGGGGTTTTCTATTTTTCTAATAAAAAAAATGTTGCTTGGGATAGGATATGTGCCCGGTTGGCGATAGGCTTGACCCTATCACATTGTGGGACTTAATATCTTCGGCTAGTCGTGGATGCCCCGGTTGTGCCTCTGCGTAACTCTTCGGGGATATGGGCGTGAAGATACTTACTTACTTACTTTTTAATTTAAAAAACATTTCAGGAGACCAAATTGTAAATCTAAACCATTCTCGAATTCCCTTGAACACACACAAAAAATTTCATCAAAATCCGTCCAATCGTCTAGAAGGAGTTCAGTGACAAACACACGAACACAAGAATTATATATATATAAAGAAAGCAGATTTGTCGTATGCCTACACTAAAAATGCTTGAACTAACTAAGGTATTATGCCATTACATTAAAAAATGCTCTGATCTTATCATTATAATGCAATTTGGAATTGCAAAAGGAAAATATTTTTAATTAAGATATCTAAAATGTGATTGTTTCAGATTATATAGACAAAACCATAGACGCAAACCGATAATTACACACACACTTTTACAATATTTTCTTGCTTTGTCCAATTATAAGGTACGTCCGGCATTTTTGAAATTTCTTGACCCTCTTAGTACCCCTCCCCCGAGATTTCGTGCCATTTGTTTCAATCTCCTTTCCTATGTCCTAAAATCAACGTAAACGTATGCTGATTTTACTTTTAAAATAATAAAAACATGTATCGTTGCTGCATCGCTAGCACGGTTAGTGGTTTTTGAGTTGTAATGCAACATACGAGTACAACATAGATGACAATTTGTTTAAATTATAACTTTTTTTGGAGTTTTACTGTCCTTAATTATTATTGGAGCTGCGGATTTGAAATTGGAAATCTTATTGTTGGACTAGCTTTTGTTACAACAATAACGACAATTTAATAGGCAATTTATTCGCTAACTATTGCTTTGTTCGTACAAACATTTTTAGGAATGTATCATGCAACCTAACTACATATTTGGAGAATACATCACAATAAGTATAGTACTACTGTTTAAATTATGCGCTTCGACTTTACACTTTTTACTTTTTTTTACACTTTGTAATTTTATTTTTGAATCGGCTGACCTAATCTAAATTTAAACGAAATGATTAATTATATAATAACAACTCCATATATCTATAAAATATCTCTCCATATATCTTTAAAATACAATGGCAAACCTATCGGCTATCGCCAACCGGGCACACGTCCAATCCATAGCAACATTTTTTAAAATTAGAAAATTGGAAAAACAACATTTTCTTTTTCCAACACCTGGACCGCTAGACCACTGAGGCGATATAAATGAATGAATAAGGCAGCTGTTTTTAATGAGATAGCAACAGGATTTCCGATCCTGGAATAATATGGTTTCTACAGGAGAGATTATTAACTGTAACACGCCAGTGAAGCCCCATGTAACAATTAGTGTACATGTAAAATACAAGTTATTTGCTGACATTCGTGTCAAAATCTTATATTGTGATTTTAATATGACACAACTCTTTATAAAAAAAAGTATGTTGTCGTACAACTAATAATAAAAAGAGAAATCATAATAAAACCTGCTTCGTAAAAAGTTAAGGTGATCAATAGGTGAACAATCAATTTCCTACTTTCATAAATTTAGGGTTGGAATTTTTAAAAAAGAATAGGGTAAGGATACCCAAGGAAGTATATGTCGAAGATTATTAACGACTTCAAGTATATTTTATCCAATGAAAACAAGCAGGGTCGTATTTAGAGGTCTGGAAGACTCGGGGCGACAAAATGGTGGAGGCCCTCTGGCCCCAAATTTTTTTACAAATAAAATGATCAATTTTTGCAGTTGAATTGACTGCAAATAAATAAAAACAATACAAACATGTTTGTATAAAGTATTGTAAAGTAAAGTGAAAAAAATATCGAAGAAAAGTATGTTTAATAGTATTTACTACTCGCAATTTTAAATATTTTTACGAAGTCTCTTGTGTTGCTTTCGGCTCTTATTACCCTCCCCTAAATCCTGCCCTGCGAATAAATCCGAAGGGCCTGAGGTACACACAGCACTGAAAACACTCATGGTTGCTCCCTATGAGTAGTTGAAACTGTTACTTTGTTCTACAATTTTAAAACGTGGCAAACCTATCGCCGAACGGGCGGCTTCTTTTATTATAAAATTAAAAAAAACAACGAAAAATATGTTATAATCAGACCTGTACGGGCTTAAAGTTACACCTGGTCTAAAACAAAAAAAATGTTTAAATTAAAACTCTGCAAGTTTTTGCGTCGGTTAAAAAATGATCTTAATGCAGTAACACTACAACAACGTCCAATTTCATAATTACTTCGTTCAGGTACACAAAAAAGAATTTTAATTATTAAAATATTACTGTTACGCTACTTTTCGTAAACTGCCTTTGAATCATCTTTCAATAAACCAACGTTTTTTACTTACCTATTTTTCGAAAAATTAACAGTCAAAAGCAATTTATTATTCGCCAAGTAACAGACATACAAACAGTGTGTTTTACAAAAACAAATATAATGATTTTCTCCTTTTTAAATTTGGTAAAATATTGTCAAATACTTTACCGAAAATTATCCGTGGTCTCAGATGAAAATCATAGACTAATTTATTTTTATGATATTCGAAGGCAAAAAAGCAGACGGATTTCCCGATGGAAAGAAAGTCACACCATCTAGAGACACCAAAGTAGAAAATGTAGCGTTGCCAACCTGAAGCTGGGATGTTAAGCCTCGAGCAAAAGTTAACTTATCGGCTACCTTATCCTTCGAACCAGAACACATCAACGGCAAGAACTGACGTTATAGCGGCACGAATAGGTAAATCGGTGGTACCCATCAATGCGAATGTGGATAGATGTAGGTATCCGCGGAGGCCAAGGCTGACATTTCACGATCTGATCAATCGGATATTATCCGAGGGTGGTGTCAAGAGTCTCCGAAACCGGCGTGTTTGTATGAAAAGGGTTATGAATGTGAAGGAAGCAAGACAGGTTTGTCAGGATCGTGAGGTCTGGCACTCGATACTCTCTGCCTATCCCGTAAGGGACTTGGCGTGAAGATATGTATGTATGTATGTACCCATCTGAGTCGAGGGCGAGGTGCAAAACCCTATCACCTAGTCAGATGTCACGGTGTTATCGACGGTAAGCCTACGCTCGCCTTTAACGAGCAGCCTGGCAGGAAGGTAGTTGGTCTATTCTACAAAGGAGCCCGAACCAACACGGTGATTGACCAACTAATTGAATGCTTAGATAGTTTCTTCGCTGTTTGAATGCTGGTTGATTTCGTAAAAATGCTTATATTTTTCAACCGACGAAAAAAGAACGAGGTTCTCAATTCGACTCGTATGTTTTTTTTGTATGTATGTTTCGCGTTTATTCCGGTGTTTGTGGTTGGATTTTCAA
>NJDC01000966.1:231753-266780 GCA_002245475.1 Calephelis virginiensis
GAGTCGAGGACGAGGTGCAAAACTCTTATCACCTAGTCAGATGTCACGGTGTTATCGACGGTAAGCCTATGCATGCCTTTAACGAGCAGCCTGGCAGGAAGGCAGTTGGTCTATTCTACAAAGGAGCCCGAACCAACACGGTGATTGACCAACTAATTGAACGCTTAGATAGTTTCTTCGCTGGTTGAAGGCTGGTTGATTTCGTAAAAATGCTTATATTTTTCAACCGACGAAAAAAGAAAAAGGTTCTCAACTCGACCCGTATGTTTTTTTTGTATGCATGTTTCGCGTTTATTCCGGTGTTTGTGGTCGGATTTTCAAATTTTTTTTTTAATTGAAAGCCTATGCTTTCGCGGTGGTCCCATTATAATTTGGTCCAGGTCTACATTAGCACTTATGAGAAAACTACATATGTTCCAAATTTGAAGTCGGTTTTTTGCAGTTTTACTGCGTTTAAATTATCTGAAGTTGATAAATATAGTTATAAGATCGATAATTTATCTCGCTTGTTAGTAATTAACGAATTTGCCCGTTTGATTTTTATATCTAACCTATCGTAACCTTTAAATGGAACCAAACTGCCTTTACCAAACTGACCTTTAGTATAATATCCCACGATTCAGCATTTGGTCTATCATTTATGATTGACCAATGTTGGTAAATACTTATGACAGAAGTTTAACTATTGCAGTATAAAAAATATTTTCCTTACCCATTTCAAAACAATGCATGATTTATATAGCAGACAGGTATTTTATGGTAGGTAGATGACTTTTAATTTTTTTATTTATGATTTAAGTTACAAAATACTTATATATGACTTTTTTAAGCTCTTTTTATGTTGGAAATTAAAGAAAAAATATATCGATAGTAGAGAACAACTTTCGTCTATGACACCATACTTGTTGATATGTTACCATCTTATTTTATAGTATAAGCAGTCAAAGAAGCTGATAAATTAAGTAAAAGAAATTCACTTTTTGCCTATGCCGATGTCAACGGTGCCTTTTCTGAAGATTGGATATTCAATCGCACACAAAAATAAGTTTACATTTCAAGCCGGAATACGAAAATGACGAGTAACGACATAGTTGTGGCAGAAATAGGTGAAGCAAATTGACCAAATCAAGTCTAGGACTCTCGCACTTAGGGTTTCCCACCATCCCGCTTTTTTAAGGACGTCCTGTTTCAAGGACTATAAACAGGCGTCCTGCTAGGAGTGTGTGGGAGTCGCGAAATATCCCGCTTTTCGAAAATATGTTTGCACGCACATACTGTTTCGTGCTTAAAAAATCTTCATAAGTGCCAAATCGCAAAAATTTTAGATTATAATACAAAAAATATATTTTTTGTATAAAGTAATCGAGCCCAAACCTCATCAACCACTTAGGCTTACTGTCACTAACACCGTGACATTTGACTAGGTGGTAGAGCCTCGCAGCGACTCGCCCGGTTTGGTACCACCGCCTTACCTATTCCTGCCACCGTGTTGTCAGCGCTTGTCGATGAAAATACAGCGGTAGCCAGTAAATTTGCTTTTGCTCGAGGCCTAACATCTCGGCCTAATGTTGGCTACGCACCATTTCCACCTTTGGCGTGATTTTCTTACCATCAGGAGATCCGTCTGCTTGTTTGCCTTCCAATATCATTGAAAAAAACGTCGGCGGCGATAGCCCACCATTAAAGCTGTTAACGAATATATAATAATTATTTCTGAAAATGTTACACAAATTGATCTGACCTCCAAATAAGCAAATTATATATTTACGATATGGGTGTAAGACGATTCTGATACTTATGAATGCATTATATACTTTAATTAAAGTATAAAATACCGAAGATTTAATAAGCACAGACTTGAAATACACAGACATTTATTCTGTCAGGTTATGTATACAATTACTTAAATCAACATAAGTTTATTTAATTCCATTTTCTTCTTTTACAGAATGTTCAACTTGCAGCGAAGATGAATTAGGAGTAACGCGGTGGACAATGCCTCTTCTTAAGTCTGGAGAAAAAAGATATTACTTAGGAATATTCTTTAAGGTAATTTTCATTTTACTTCACTAGATATACCCAACTTCGTTAAGGAAGTTAAAATCCGGATTTTCTCCATATTATCCATGTTGCTGTAGAAATCCTAATCCCCGTGTTGGTCCATATCTACTGGGTAAAACAGACTAATTGTCTTCCTGCCTGATAGCTTGTAAGAGAAGAGGCGGGCTCAGGTTATGGGTATTTAAGATCACTGATGGAAGAGAGCTTTGCAGCAACTTATCCGAGTAGGCTAAACTTATCAACTTCTCCACCGTATTATCTACTTTTGCTGCCATATTGAATCTGTCATGTTCCGGTTTGGAGATCCACAATAGGTCTGACATCCAGGTGACCGGTCACAGGAGTGACGCACCTTACCAGTTAACGTTTTGTTACTATAGAAAAGTCGTTGAAAGTTTCCTTTTATTTCATTGTTCAATTTCCTTTGTACCAGGAAACACACTTCATATTACTATGAACGATAATAAATAAATAAAATTAATTTATTTGTTGATAGAGTAGTAAATGTAGATTAAGCTAAGCAGGGGGCTGATTATGTAACTCAGTTGCCCACTCAAAATGGAAAAGTGTACAACAAATATCTGTCAAATGATGTGTTTCATATTTGCTGTCTCCAGTGACGAACAGAAATACAGTAGAGATAGTAAACACAAATGACGTCATTTAATGTGCACTTTTGCAGTTTGAGTTGGCAACTGAGATACATAATCATCCCCCAGGTTTGCAAGCATCGTGATACTTGGCACCCGATGCCTTCTTTCTAGCCCGCAAGGACTTAGGATAAAGATATATATCTATACCTATAAAATAAGAAAATATCCTGACTGACTGTTTAATCATCGATTAAAATTTGTTCGAGTTACAGCCATGAAACTTTTTGACTATGGTCATTTTATTGAGTCGCCCACTAAAGAAGGAACTTTGGAAATTCTTCCCCTAAAGGTGTGAAATGTTTGAAAAGGGTTGAAAGTTTGTATGAAAGACAGTATTTTTTTAAGCTAGAAACATATTTTTGGGCTACTTATTAAAAATGAGTAGATACGTATTGAAGCGTTTCTGGAAATTTTACCCCCTAGGGGGTTAAATAGGGATTGACAGTACGAAATTCCTTATTAAATGGGCTATAATCAGTAAATATATTACTACTATTATATTATTATTATATATTATTAATCGCGAACTAACCCGCGTTCAACAGCTAGTGTAGCGACAGACAGACTTTCGCATGTATAATATCAGTATGGATGTTTCAAATAATAAGTAATCATCAAATAACTAAAATCTCACGACCTGCTTCCTTTACTGAAATAATCTTACGTAAAAGTATGTCTGACTACATAATTACTAATTATTATATGTTTACGTCCGCGTGATGTAAAAAAATATTTGTGAGTATAATTCATGAGCTTGAATGTGCACGAATAACATAAATACCTTTTAACCTATACCAAATAGGAGAAAATTATCAATTAATTTAAGAGTTTTTGACCAACTTCCAAAAAGAAGGAGTATACGTATTCGACTCCTTTTTTATGTATGTTTATCAATTCTCCGTCAATTCTGAAATTATTTTAAAAAATATTTTTTATTTTAAAATGTTGCTTGGGATAAGATAGGATGTTCCCGGTTGGCGATAGGCTTGCCACCTATCACATTGTGGGACTTAGTATCTTCGGCTAGTCGTAGGCGCCCTGGTTGTGCCTTTGCCTACCTCTTCGGGGATATGGGCGTGAAGATACTTTATTTTTTATTTAAGTGTATCTACTCTCGCGGTCCTGCTCCCATTACTATCAAGTCTGGATCAGATGATATTCCCTGAATATCAAGACAGATTTTTCAGGGAAATCGAGGAAAATTCTTAAATATTATGAAATAATTATTAGACATCACCAAATTATCGAAATTAAAGGCAGTTTTTTTGCAGTTTTATAGCGCTTAAATTATTGTACGGATTTTGAAGATTTTAGGCTTTATATGGATTTTAACTTTTTTACGAATTATAAAGAAAAATATGATTTTTCCAATTTTCTAATAAGCAAAAAATGTTACTGGATTGGATGTGTGTCCGGTTTGGCGACAGGCTTGCCACCTATCCAACTGTAGGATTTACTTTCTTCGGCTAGTCGTGGGTGCCCTAGTTGTACCTCTGCCTACTTCTTCGGGGATACGGACATACAAAAAGTGCCCAAAGCCGCTATAGAAATTTGACTACAAAAATAATCTATTAAATAGAAATCAGTTCAGCCTTTTTGACGCGAATACGAAATCTTTACTTACAAATATGTACAGTTATATGTTTACAATATTAGGTATTATCACACAACAAGTTGCACGTTTATTAGTAACTATCACCAGGTTGCAGATTACGCAATGCGCGTACGCATCTGTGAGGCAACAGCCGCGTGGCTTTGATTGATCAACAGCTTTCTCTAAAACAATTGAACAAGAGTCAATGTTTGTTGTATTACAATGTAACATAAGCTGATTTGTTGATTTTGTGTTTATTGTAGGATGAAATCAGCAGCTTTCGTAAAGAAAATAAAAATGGAAGAACAAATACATTTTAATTCGATGACGTGTTTGTTTTTATGTTAGACCATTAATAACTTTTACAGAAAAATTCAAATTTGAAGTTTATTTAAAAAAAATAAGAGTATGAAAACAGGAGTTTTTCCCATGTTGGTCCGGGCTTCTTTGTAGAATAGACCAACTGCCTTCTTGCCAGGCTCGTAAAAGGCGAACATAGGCTTACCGTCACTAAAACCGTGACAACAGACTAGGTGGTAGAGTTTCGCAGCGAATCGCCTGGATTGGTACCACCGCCTTACCTATTCCTGCCGCCATAACATCAGTGCATGCCGTTAACGTGTTCCGGTGTGGAGGGTAAGGTAGTCGGTAAGCTTACTTTTTTTCGAGTCCTAACAACTCGGCCTCAGGATGGCAACGCACCATTACCACATTTGGTGTCTCTAGGTGGCGTGAATTTCTTACTACCAGGAAATCTTGTTTGCCTTCCAATATCATTAAAAAAAAGAAAAAAGGGAGATTATTGTGCAGTCACCGATTTTAATACTTCGCAAATTTATATTTTTGTGCCCTCAGACGTTTATTTCTAGGAGTTATGATGATGTGTGTGACTTTAGGTTCTATCCACTAAAGATTTACTAACTGACAACAGGAACTGGTTATTCCCTGAATAGAAGTTATTTTTAGAGAAGTGAAGTGTAAATGATGGTTAAGTAATGCACCCTTATTTATTCTATTGCCCCTGAGGATTAACCCCTGATTACAACGCTGAATAGCGAATAATTTATCTAATCCAGTCTTGCTTCATAAAGATGCACCCTGATTTATACTGTTGCCCCATAAGAATCTATCCTCTACCTATTTCGTTACTAAATATTCAATCCTGAAAGTTGAAACTTGAAACTTAAATATCTGTCTTGCTTCAAATAGAATGCCCTGGCGTATCTGTTTACCCCTGACGATCTATCTCTAGCTACGACTCTTAAATCTGGTTTAACCCTAATAGTAAAGCTTCAAACTAAATCTGTATAGCTACAAAAAGATACACCCTGAATTATTCTGTCGCAAGCTGCACGTAACAAATAAACCAGAAACAATGGCACCCACAGACTATTAAACGACCATAAAATTATACATTTCAATGCATCTGACATTTACTATGGACCATAAGATTAGTCATCCATTAGAATTCAACTATGATGAAATCGTTCTATTTTTCTAATCTCAATAACATTTTAAACACGAAAGATTGCGGTGTTTGGATAAACATCCAAACATTAATGTTACAAATTACCAATTGTAATATGTTTGACGGTGCTCCTCTAATATATATGGCAAGCTACCAGGATAGCCGTGCTTCTTGGCTATTTTATTACATAAAAATAAGTAAATAAATGTGCAAGTACCACATAAAAAGAACGCAGTCATGAAAAACATTTTGTTATAATCGAGAACTAGAACTGTTGTGAACTTTAGTATCAGGAGGGATATTAGTAATATTAATCAGACCGCCTCGTTGGTTGAGTAGCTAGCGTACACGCCTAACTACACCGATCAACCGCGAGGCTCGGGTTCGATTCCCGACGGGGGCAGGCATTTGTGTGATGAACATTTAGATGTTCCGTTTCCGGGTCTGGGTGTTTATTAAATTTATTCTGGTATCTATTTAATTATTTCTATGTATTAGTATCGTTGACTAATACCCATAACAGAAGCAGATAACTTGCTTACTTTGGGATTAGATTCAATTTGTGTGACTTGTCCAAGGGGTATTTATTTATTTATTTAATATTATTAAGTATAAAAACAATACTAAACTAAACGAAATTAAACTAAATAACGGTTTCTTACCGTGATTGGAGTAAATTCCATGTTTTAATTTATTACGGCTTATGTGAGGGCCCCGTTTTCGGGGCCCCGTTTAACCTTTCGATAGCTACGCCTCTGTTTAGTCACCATTTTGTCAGCCTGTATATAAAATCATTTCGGCTGATAAGAAACTAACAACATCAATACAGAGAGTAAAATAAAGTCCCTTTCCGTTGTCTGTCCCTATATATGCTTACTTATCTTTATAGCTACGCAACGGATTTTTGATGCGTTTTTTTGAATAGAGAAAATAGTTCATAAGGAAGATTTTTATGTAAGTGTTACGAAGCTAGGATGGGCTGCTACGTATGGATATGTCCTATATTTAAAAGCGAAAAATTGTGTGTTTGTTACTCTTTCACGCAAATGGACCAAATGGATTAACACAAAGGATAGTTTTGATCTCAAAAACATGTTTCTGTGGGGCCGTTGATCACGTGGACAACGCTGCGGGCAAAATCTAGTAAAATATATTAATCAGTCAGAGTTTGGTACGCGCAAAAATAGTAACCTTTGCCTTGAGGTTTGGTAAAAATTAAAAATTCATAAATGTCCAGCAACTAGTCAGTTTCCACGAAATTAGCTTCAAACCCGATGGACCGGAAGTGATATGGTTGGCATACTGCAAAATGTAGCGGAAACTGTAGCTGACCGCGCGAGTTTACACCCCCTGTATATCGGTTAATATCTCGAAAGTGGAACACCATTTGAAATTCAAATTTCTGTTTGAAGAAATGTTATAATATCAACGAACATGATAAAGTATCGTGTTGATGACTCTTGTCTTTCGGAGCTTGATCATCTTGACTGATATTTTGCGCAAACGAAAAGAAATATCCTGATTGATTGATTACCAGTTAGTATTAATATACTAGTTATTGCGTTATAAAAGCATTTGGTAAACCTGCAATATTAGGAAGTTTGGGTGAAATTTGGGAGCTATATTTGGGAGCCGACTGAGCTGGTTTTCGGGTCCATACTTACATTAAATGACAATGAAATGTTACGATGGAGCATACAGGATAAAAGTGGTCAGAGGAACTCCTTGAAATCCCAACTTAATCCTATCGTGTTGCTTGTTTGATAAGTTAAATGAAAAATAAAAGCTTCACATAAATATACTTTTTGTTAAATGCTTACCATCTACCCACAAAAAAATTAAACACGCGTTGAACATATGTTTAACTAAACAGCCAGTAGCGTGCTGCCACATTATTCACGTGTAGCATGTTCTTGGTTGGATGTCAATTTTAGACAGTGCTTAGTTAAACAAGCGTCTAAATTCTTTTCAGTAAGGCAGTTATCTTAGGCCCTATTAAATAATAAATATTGACTAAACTCCAAGGTTCAACTTGTTATTATAGCTTTTATTACACTGTGATACAGACTCTGTCAACTTAATTTTACGCTTACTTTAGTCTGTGTTTATTAATCAAACGCTAAAACTTAACAGTTTATTCGTAAACAAGAGTCAGAATAATGATACCTATAAAATCTCTGAAAATATAGACTTAATTTTAATTTTTGCAAAGCTTTCATGGGATTAGCGAATAATCAGACATACAGACAAAAATAAAATAACTTATTTGGTTTAGGAATCGTATTAGTCTATCCTAATATTTTTTCTTGAACACATTTTTGTACGTGTGTTTGTCACCTAAGTCCTAACCGGCTACGTGGATTTGATTGAAAATTATTAAAAATTGACATTTCAATGAGATGATTGAAATGATTGACATTTCCGTAGATGTCACCACATTAACGCGGTACGAAGTCAGAAGAGTCAGCTAGTTTAAATAAGGTCCCTGTTAAGATTTTATTATATACTAGCAGCCCGTCCCAACTTTGGACGGGTGAAAAAATATAATTTTTTTATAAATATTTTAAATTTACTTTATTATAAATATAAACCTTCCTCTTGAATCACTATGTCTATTTAAAAACCGTATCAAATCCAATGAGTAATTTTCAAGATCTAAGCATACAAAGAGACAGATAAATGGAAGGGACTTTGTTTTATACTTTGTAATGACATTTAAATTTAATCTCAAACTTGTGTAAAATGTGTTGACTTAATATTTACATTCTTACCACATCCATACTAATGTCATAAATGAGTCTGTCTGCCTGTCTGTTGATCTTTCATGGTTTAATCGTTGAACCGTTTTCAGTGAAATTTAATATGCAGATAGCTAAAAGTCTGAGTTCAAAAAAAGGATATTTTTTTCAAAAATCAACTCCCAAAGGATAATTACAAGGATGAAAGTTTTTATGAAAATCGTAACCATCCTACGCTGACAAAGTCGCGGCAAATAGCTAGTAAGAATAAACGGGAAACCCACACCCTATAATTTTGATGCGGTTTAAATTTGTGTCGAAATGTTGACGTTAAACTTTCTCCATAAGTGGTGAGTTGGCTGCATCGAGGAGTTTGTCATAAGGAACCAAAATGTCGCAATATTATTTACGAAGCCTAAAACCACGAAGCAAAGTAGGCACGTGCATAAATGTATCTAGATTAGCCATATTTGTGATATTAGTTGGCTGAATCCAGGTCAGAGTCTGGCTGGCAGACTGAACAAATTTAGAGTAAAATTAAAGTTTTACCACCTATCCACAAAATATTATAAATATAAAAGTCTCTATGTCTTCTGTTGCTCGTTCAAGGCTAAACCGAAAAAACGATTACGATAAAATTTGTTATGCATATAGCTAAAGATCCGAGTTCAAAGGTAGGCTATGTTTCTTAAAAATCAGTCTTCGAAGCACAATAATAAGTGATGAAAGTATGGATGAAAATCGTTCCTAACTATTCTTAGCTGACGAAGTCGCGGGCAAAAATCTCTAAATAAATCTTGTCTTTAAGGAGTAATATTAATTAGATTAAATTGATGTAGATAAAAAAAATACGCAATGTTCTGGCTGTTATATGGACTAGAATAAAATTTCCTCGAGACAGAACGTTGGCCTCAAACGGAATGAAGACTCAAGCTTTAACAAATAAACAGTATAATAAACTTATGAATTGTTTATGGTATCGAGAGAAAAAAAATATACGCGATTTTTTCATAATTATTTAATACTAGCTGTTTGCCGCGACTTCGTCAGAGTGCAATAATTTCGATTTTCATGCAAACTTTTATCCTATTAATATTATAAATGCGAAAGTTTGTAAGTATGGATGTATGAATGTTTGTTACTCTTTCACGCTCGAATGGCTGAACGGATTTGTCTGAAATTTGGAAGACAGATAGATTGTGACCTGGATTAATATATAGGCTATTTTTAATCTCGATCGCACACCGGGTTTCTGTGAAAACGCGGGCGAAGCCGCAGGTAGCAGCTAGTCCCCTATAATAGTATCTTGGGAGTTAATCAATTTCATAAATAGCCTTTGTTTAAACACGAATCTGCTATATGCATATAAAATTTCATTAAAACCGGTTTAGTGGTTTAACTGTGAAAGAGCATTAAACAGAAATACAGACTTTTGAATTTGTGATATTAGTATGGATTGTTGAATAAGTTAATAATATGAGTTTTGTTTTTGTCCTACCGCCATGATTCGGTCATGTTCCGTTCTGGAAGGGAAGGTAGCCGTTATACTTGCAAAATTGTTTATAGGCCCTGGTTGTCTCTTACTCTCAGGAGACCCGCGTGCTTGTTCGATGACCTCTCACATAAGAAAAGTTAAAGTACACACGTATGGTATTTACTAAGAAATAAATGAAACGTGTATTTCCTTATAGCGGCCAAATCTCACTCAGTGAACTTGGTTAAATATGCCACTTCTTTATTGTGGCTTCACCTAAGATCCTGACATGAATTACTGTGACTTATGGCTGCTTTCAACAAAACTAAAGATAAAATATCAAATGAAAAACTATAAAAATCCATATAAAATAAAAATAACGAAATAAGAGACAGCATGATGAAAGATCTAAGACTTAAAAAATATAATTAAACGCAAAAACTAAACTACAGAAACCACGGACTTAATAAAAAAGTATATTTGCGTCTATATCCTCGAAGAGGTAGACAGAGGTACAACCAGTGTATCTACGACTACCTGAAAAGACGAAGTGATAGGTGGCAGGCCTATCGCCAACCAGGCATATATCGAATCCTGGCCAACGTTATTGCGAATTCAAATGTGGATCCACCGTTTTGGGCATGATGGACATGGCCGATTGCGTACTGATCAGATTTCAATAGGCTGACCATAGTTCGGTGAAGTTGTAAAAACCTCGCAGTTAGCAACAAATTAGTCATTCAAAAAAAAAGGCTGAGTAAAATCTTTTCTTCATATAGATGCGCGCTTATAACGGGGTTCATAAACGAATATTTCCATAATTCAGATACAAGAAAATGCAGTTTTTATGCTTTACTATCGGTCCGCCCCGGCTTCACATGGTTATGATACATATAAACCTTCCTGTTCAATCTCTTTATCTATTTAAAAGAACCGCATCAAATCGTTGCGTAGTTTAAAGATTGAAGCATACAAAGGGACATAGGGACAGAGGAAGCAACTTTCTTTAATACTATGTAGTGAAGTAGAAACGATGATAGGGCGATATTAAATGCAGTCTGATATTAAATGTAGCAAGGTCAAATTAATATTCGTGTCGCGAAACCAGATTTCAAGGTAAAGGTTTACAGCCTTACAAGGTTTCCAAGTGTTTTTGATCCTGCTGTGAAAAATAATCCACTAATTAATTTGATCTTTTATGGCTGAATTGAATGCCCCGCTGGAAGAATAATCAAGATATTACCGGATTCGTCTATTAGTATAGACTATATCTTCACGCCCATATCCCCGAAGGCCACCCACGGCTGGCCGAAGACTCTAAGGCCCACTATGTGATAGTTGGCAAGCCTATCGCCAACCTGGCACATGTCCAATCCTGGGCAATTTTATATTTATTACAAAATTGGAAATATAAATTTTATATTTTTTTTGTTGCCCGATCGAACTGATGTCCCAGAAAGTCAAGTCTGACCACAGAGGCGATGACTGCATGGTTTTCTTACGGCCAATGTTAATAATGTATATCTAAATATGGATTTCAAGCAATCCAGATAACTGCGTATCCGCCGGCCTATCCTATACCTAATTGCCAAATTTATCCTGTCCACAGATATGTTATTGGCAAGCGATAACATAAAAATGGATCAAAATATCAATCTTGGATAGCAAGTTTTGGATTAGGATTGATTATTAATATTGGTCGGTAATTGATACACGATCGATCATGACGATCGATGTTTACCGAACAAGCACACGCCCCTTCTGAAAGAAATAATCGAGCAAGTTGCTATACAGCATTCTATCCTTTACTTGTTGATTTTAATCAGACTATGTGTTTGAATACTACTAATAGATCTGCCGCTGCATTTTATGTATATACAAAAACATATTTTTGCTCTAGTACATTGCATTACTGAAGAATCTTACTATGCGGTGTTATGACATGGCCTCGAGATGAAATTTGGCATGTTGTCCGTGTTGGTCCGGGCTCCTTTGCTCTGCCTTCCTTGCAAGACAGCCCGTAAAAGGCGAGCATTGGCTTACCATCACTAACACCGTGACATGCGACTAGGTGGTAGAGGTAGACGTCCCGGATTGGTACCACCGCCTTACCTATTACTGCCGCCATAACGTCATGACGTGTTCTGGTTCGGAGGGTAAAGTAGCCGGTAAACTTACTTTTGTTCGAGGCCTAACATCCTGACCTCAGGTTGGCAATGCACCATTACAACTTATGGTGTCTCTAGGCGGCGTGAATTTCTTACCATCAGGAAATCCGTCTGCTTGTTTGCCTTCCAATAACATAATTTTTGTTACTAGAGATTGATGTTGAGTCTCCGGAACCGAAGTGTTTGTGCGAAAAGAGTAATGAATGTGGAGAAAAGGAATAGCGGCACTTTGCAATCAATACTCTACCTACCTTGTCATAGATTTGACTTGAAGATATTATGTATTTATGAAGCATACATACAATTTTTTTATAATATTTTAAGGCAAACAAGCAGACGGATTTCGTGATATTATGGTAAGAAATTCAGGCCGCCTAGATACCAAAGGTGGTAATAGTGCGTTGCCAACCTGAGGCGTGAATGTTAGGCCTCGGGCAAATGTAAGTTTACCGGCTACCTTGCATGTCCACGGCAAGCACTGACGTATAGCGCGGGCGGCGGGAAAAGTAAAGGCGGTGCCAAACTCTACCACCTAGTCAGATGTCACGGTGTTAGTGATGGTAAGTCTATTCTCGCCTTTTACGAGCTGCCTAACAGGAAAGTAGATGGTCTATTCTGCAAAGGAACTCGGACCAATACAGGGAAAATTACCCATCATTTGTAAACTTTTTTAAGTATTTTGTTAATTTTTTTTAAAATTTATCTAATACAGCATAGATATCTAGGATATTGCGATGTGCCGGCAAATATAATCTACATGCTCTGAGAGTTATGTCAGCCGCAGCCAGCGTCTGTTGCGAAAGCATCCGCTATTTCCACTAGTATCTATATTATGTGTAATTATTTGTCCTACTTTTGGACTAGGTTCATTTCGTAGTAGATATTGTGATGCACATTCTTCACAGCTGTAGACAGAGATCTTTTCCGTCAGCAATTATCCTTTACAGATAAACTTTTTCGAGACCTATGGATTTATAGTTGTAAAAGTGAAACGCTTTTATGGTCTCTATAAATTTTAAAGAAAGAAAAAATTTCGCCTCAGACAGTATTTGAACCTGTAACCTTTATAGAAATTTATCCCAAGCACAGGGCAAGTGTTAAAATAAAAATACGTTGCTTTTATGGTCACTTATTTCCTACATAGATATAAAGTATGTGTCTACTATCGCGAAGAAAACACATGGTTACATTAAAGGGTTTATTAACAGACTATGAAAATAAGAAATAATTTTACAATTAAATAACAATCAAAATGTGACACAATGATGCACGAAATGAAGAGCCGAATAATTGGTATCTCCAAGACGTTGTCACTAAAAACTCATAAAAACAGTTCCTCAAAATACCTTTTAAGGTTCTTTTTTGAAAAGCCAAAACATGGAACCTTGGAGACAGAACTCACGGAGCGATTTTTACCCGCGCCCGCGGCGGTCGCGGTTTTGCGATTTTATTTCAAAACTCACGAGATGAGTAATTTTTGCGATCCCGCAGCCGCCGCGGTTGAATTTATATCCCGCAAACTTTGCGGTTGATGATCGACCGCATGATGAAGCGACCGCAGAGAGCGCAGTCGCAACCCGCCGGGCGGGTGCGGTGTGTGCGGGCGGCGGGAGATCGCCGTCCGCACGATTCTAAGGGCAGACGACCGCTACCGCAGGAACCTCAAACAACCGCAGGCGCTGCGGGTGAAAATTGCGTTGTGAAATATGATCTAACTTTTTTCATATAAATCTGAATTCTACAGAACTTGCAGGCCCGCAACCGCCGCGGCCGCGGGGAATAACCGCGCCTTGAATGCTTAGTCTTAAAGATTCGTCTTGTGTCTCTGTCTGTTCATCCGTATGTCACAGCCGCTGTTCCCCGAATTTATAAATTTTCTAGGTATATTTCTTATCGTCGGTGCTTGGTGGAATTCGATTCTTTTTACAATTTATTTACAAACACTTGTACTTTCCACAATATATTTTTATTTTTTATTTTTATGGTTTAGCCAACCGGTTTCGCTATACAAGCATCATCATCAGGGCTATATAACAACCGAATTTATAAACTATACTGTTGAAACTTGGTAAGTGTATTCTGTGAACTGCGTCAAATTTTGACATAAAATTAGAAAAAAAACAATAAATGTTGATAGCTCTCTATACTTAGAAAAGAAACTCAATCTTTTTCATTAACTCCACTAGTGTGGGTATCTATGGAGAGTCTTCAAAATGATATTAAGGTTTTTACATTTTTTTTAAATTGCATAGTTTGCGCGAGAGACACTTCCAAAGTGGTAAAATGTGGGCCCCCACCCTGTAACTTCTAAAATAAAACATCGATAAAACTAAAAACATATGCAATTTACATTACCATGTAAACTTCCGCTCAAAATTAAACGAGATCTAGTAAACTGTTTTTTTAATACGTTATACATCGTACCCTGGTACCATTGTATGTCAACTTGAAGAACTTTTATATTACTTGCCTCTAGCGTAGAGGTAAGCTTCTGCCAATTTTTTGTTTATGGTTATGTCAGGGTCTTAAAAACCGATGGCATCCTTATCCTAAGCCCTTCGAGTGGTATTGCAGCGAAAAAATACACGGTACACTAATTTATTCATAAATACTTCACTTGTGCGCTTAAACTGAACAAAATTATACAAAATGCGACAAATATTGACTAAGGTTACTTAATATGTACACGAAATTGTTATGAAAAAACTGCGTCCAACTTTTCTCTTGAACCCGCCAAAACGGCACTGCTAATTTTAAACGAAAACTTCTGAAATCCAATGTTACACAGCACTTAACTAAACTAATTACTGATACGCCATTTTAAATACTCCGTGATCCATTAATTAGCTGATGTTGACCTTGCTCATCGTGACCCTCAAATTGACAGGGCCAAGGTTCGTTTTTAGTTATTCACGTTGAAACTACTGCTACTCTAAGTGAACGCATTTTTTTTATTTAATCTCGTTTTAGTTTTAGCACTTGTTCACTCTACCGTCATTATTAGAATAGAATAGAATATATTTTTATTCACATTCACCTTACAAGAGGCACTTGTGACAAGTCTATATAATACTTAAACTACCGCCGGATCTGAACGCGGCCACACACTGAGAAGATCCGGCAAGAAACTTAGCGGGCTGTCTTTTTTTTCCTTATCCTAAACAAATATATTAGTATTACATCATACATCATTACTAGTAAGAGATTGGTAGGAGAAGCAATTAATCCCAAGCACTTTTATCCGACAGATATTCAGTAGTGGTATAGTAACCTTTTATATACAATTTCACTTTAACACATTTTTTTAATTTATTTAATGGCAGGTCTTTCATAAAATTGGGAAGTTTATTAGACACGGTGATTATACTAATAACCGCCTCTCGCCTCATAGAAGCTATTTGCTCTACTAACGCATCTGGCCTAGGAAGCCTGGAAATGATACGAGGATTACCTAAATTAGAGCAAGAGCAGTTGTGCTCGTTGTGTCGCTCTCCATAGTTTGTAAATTCATGGCGTGTGCGAAATAATAGGAGACCAAGGGGTGGAGAAGATTGGGCAGTTACCAGATTATGATATGAAATATACTTTCTAACATAGTTAAAGATCTCCATCATGTATTATATCTCTAGTCAAGACTCGCGTGACAGTATGCCTATTTTTTTAGTTTGAAAATAAAATACTTATTGCATGTCATTATGTGTATGTTTATGTGCCATATGCTTGTTGAAGTTGGGGAAAAATATGGACGTCAGGAGACCTTTCTGCACCATGGAATTGACAAAGTCCAATAGATCCCATGATAAGGTTGTAAGGCTTGTCCAGGCACCCACCACATTACATACTCCTGCCACCATGATGACAATGCTATGTTCAGGTCCAGAGGGTAGGGTAATCGGTAGATTTGCACAATTGACCTTAATCACCGATCACAGGACAACAACGCACCTAAAACTTTTATGGTGTCCATAGGTCACGTCGTCTCTTATCATCTGGAAAGCCGTGTGCTTGTTTATTGTCTTATCAGATGAAAAAAGACTCTGAAGTCTCGATATTCATCGTCCTGGGCTCCCCTACTAAAGCAACTTTTATAGTATGTTTAATTTAATTTATTTCTAATTCCAGGCGAACTGGTTCAAAGCTCAGCAGTACTGCCGATTCCACGGGATGCATTTAGCTTCGATATCTTCTCAAGAAGAAAATGATAAACTGGAGAAATACGTCCGAGAATCAGGTAAAAGGGTCGATACATTAGACAGCTTGACAGTTTCTTGACATTAATAACTCGTAGCCCCGACGGAAAGGGAGGGGATTACAAGTTTGACATAAAGTAAAGTATCTTCACGCCCATATCCCCGAAGAGGTGGGCAGAGGTACAACCAAGGCACCCACGACTAGCCGAAGACACTAAAACCCACAATGTGATAGGTGGCAAGCCTATCGCCAACCGGGCACAATTCCAATCCCGACCAACATTTTTTTATTAGAAAATTGGAAAAATCCAATTTTCTTTGTGTTGGCCGACCCGGGATTCGAACCCGGGACCTCATGCAGTCAAGTCCAACACCCGAACCGCTAGACCACTAGACCACAGTTTGACATGACATACAAAATCAATGTGTGAGTGTCTGTCTGTGGCATTATAACTTTTGAACGGATGTACCGATTAGAATACGGATTTTTTAAAGCTAAATATTTAGGTTTAGTTGGTTTTTTTTCATTTTAGTGTTATCCCATATGGGCGGTTCTTTAAACCTATACTTTTAAATACTATGACAATCCTGTCGATAAAGTATACTTACTACCTAGATACATCTAAGATTGTGATAGTATGTAACCCATCTTAATGATATGCTACTCGTGTTACAAATAATCTCGGTAATGATGAGTACTGACATGTCCCTTGTCTAGGTAAAGCTGGTAATTATTAGGATTGGGAAAAATTGATGCAAGACTATATGGAATAGTGGTATTTGGTATTAATGCAATATATTTGGTCTTTGCCCGCGCTCTTAAACGATAATATATTAATTTTGCTTTTGCTAAAACTTTGGATGTTAGCCAGATTACATTTTTTCTTCATAGTGTATTATTGAACCAAACGACCCAACAAATCAACTGAGAAAAGCATTTTTAGCGTACCTTACCACAAACATTTTTTATAATAATTATTACTTATTTACTTAAGTTTATAACGCCAAAAATAAGTATTATACATTACACTGTGTATATTGTGTAAACCAGTTATTTAGCTACAAGTTAGCTAAGCTAGTACAGTATAGTAAAACCCCTTTATAATTAAAATCAACAAAATCTTGTTGGATTTTCTTTAAAATCCTTTTTCCTTAGTTTTATTAAGCCTTAAAGTCGCAAGAGTTAGTAGTAAGTAAATAAAAGTCTTTACTTAAGATGAAGAAGCCAGATAACACATAGATCTAGATCGGACAGTTACATCATAGTACGTGGTACAATGAAATGAATATAGCGTTATCTTATTTATTCAAGTGGAGCATTAAAACTTTTTGCATATTGTTTTCCTCTTGTTTTTAAATCAAACTCTCAGACATACCTTTAAATCATGTTAAAAACTTGATTCCTCAAAATTCATCTTAAAATTGCCCGTGTTTGTCCTATTATAAGTACAATTATATTTATATATAGTACATATAACTAGATGACCCGTCAGACTGTTCGGTTCCTCTACATGTATTATAAAAAAAAAATTATATTCTTAAAAAACTTGTTTTATTTGAAAAATATTATTTTCAAGGTGATCATATTCCCAATGCTTCCACTTCTTATGATATTATCTCATTGAAATCAAGAAAAATACTTATTTTCTTGTACTTATTAAAATCGAAGTCAGCTTTTTGCTGTTTAATACTGTGTGATTGAATTATTGAAGTAAAACATTTGAATCAATCTCTACATATGAGCCATGTTTATATTTTTGTTACAGGATACGGTAGAGAACATTTCTGGACATCAGGGACTGATTTGGCAGAAGAGGGTAATTTCTTCTGGATGGCCAACGGCCGCCCGCTAACGTTCGTGAATTGGAACGCAGGCGAACCGAACAACTTCAGATATGAAAACGGGGAGGAAGAAAATTGTTTGGAATTGTGGAACAGAGATGACAAAGGTTTGAAATGGAACGACTCTCCCTGCTCGTTCGAAACTTTCTTCATTTGTGAAGTACGATCGGATTAATGAAACCTTAACTTTATTCATTGACATTACATAATTTGTATAATTTCTACCACACTGTTACAAATTTTAGTAAAATGACAAAAGTTTTACAAAATGAAGGATGAATAAAATTTTAAATCAGTATTTGCTATAAAATTGCAATAAAGAAAATTAATAAAAAAATAGAGTAAAATTGAACAACAACAATAAAAATAATAACAATTGAAAATACAATTACAATTGAAATAAAACACTAATCAGCGTTTTGTAATAGGTACTATAATGTTAAAAGAATTAGTAAAATTCTAAAAAAAATATAAAATAGGACACTAATTTTATTTGCACATTTTTTAGACAATTGATTTTGCACTTTGGCGTTAGGCTAACAATTTTTGACTCAAAACAGTTAGTAAATTTACATAAATCAAATTTGTAACTAATTCACTTCCAATGTTTTATTTGAAATGATTGATAACGAAATTTGAGCGTAATCATTGTGACTTTAAATGAGTAACTTAGGCTTAAGTCTCCGATGGGGTAAAACAAATTTATTCCACTTTCTCCACTTATTGGGTATTTGGGAGGGTTGAGACTCATTTATTTCACGTTTGCATTTATCATCTCTCGTATATAACGTACCTTCCATTCCCATTTAACTCGATTGGATTTGTCACTTTCAGAAGATTATTTCAAAAAGTCTTCAAAATGCTTTCAAAATATAAAAAATATATTTTCTTTACAACATTCTGTTAGGAAACAAATAAACAAACTTTTTTATTTATACCCATATCAGACTTTTATTAAAAAATAATTATCCGTTACGCATATTCATCGTCCTAGATCAGAGATTCCCAAACTGTTTTGTTATATAGACCACTATCAAAATTTAGTTTTCAGTGGACCCCCTGCATAGCCGTAGCTAGGGGAAGGGGGTTGAATTATGGGGCGTTATTACTAGATTACTACCTTTAAACGAAAATACACAACTTCACTACCTTTCCACATAGGATCCACCCGGACCACTTTGAAAATTACTACTAATTATCCTCGATTATATCAGTTTGTGTCAAACATTTAGCGTCATTAATAAACACGGACTAACGTAGGAGAAAAAAAAAGTTGATATTATAGTCTATTATATTTTGTAAAGACTATGATGTTAGGTTGATCCTTGGAGTACTTTACTCCTTGTTTATAAGACGACGCATATAAAAAAGTTCATTTGGTGCTAATGTCATAAAAAACGGAAGAACTGTCACCTCCATATTGGATTAAAATTCGAAACTATTAGTAATTGTGCATGGTAGCGAGAACCGAGCAATTAAAAAAAAACGATCACTAAGAAATTAGACCGATTTTAATATAACATTTGATTATAAATAGATGAAACTTTATAATAACTGAAATAAACTTATTATGTAATGTCAATACTTTAGAATACATTGTTTTGTTGTGATAACAGAGTAGTGTGCTAGATTTCAATTCTTGTTTCTGGTTTTAGTAAATCACATGTATGTACATATTTTATTCGGTTGGTAGGTGCTATGTAAATTCAAAATTATATTGTAATATATTATGCTTGTACTGAAATAAAACATTCCATAAAGACAATAATTATATGTATATACGTTCTTTTTTAATAATATAATCGAAATCATTTCCTTTAATATTCTGGTTAATTTATTCACTTCAGAATGAATAAAGAAACTGATAGTAGTCTGTTTTGAATTTACAATTTAAAATAGTGTAAAATGTAAAGTTTTAAAATTAACAATAGGTGTAAATAATGTTGTAACAACCAAAAAACAGACAGTATAAATAATGCCTGCCTTTCATAACATTTTACTATTTTCTTAGATTTTTGTTATATAATATAATCATTTTGAATATGCTATAAATAAAAAAATAAGATATATCTTTGAATTTTAAATATCTACATAAGTTTAATTTTAAAGGGTTATAATGCCAGTACAAGCCTTTAAATATTTATTTATTAATACTCGTTGGAATTCAACGATGTAGTTTATTAATTATAATAAGGTGGAATCAAAAATGTATATTTAATAAGAATCGTACACTGCCTTCTTCACGATAGATATTCCAGGGGTTCAACAGGGGTCAATGTAAACTAATTTAAAAATTATGAACGTGGTTGATTTTGACACATTTTTATTTTTATTTGATCGCCTCTGTGATCCGGCGGTCCAAGTGTTGGACTTAACTTCATGAGGTCCCGGGTTCGAATACCGGGTCGGGAAACAAAAAAAATGCGGTATTTCCAATTTTCGAATAAAAAAATTTGCTCTGGATAGGATATGTGTCCGATTGGCGATAGGCTTGCTACCTATCACATTGTGGGACTTAGTGTCTTTGGCTAGTCGTGGGGGCCCTGGTGTCTCTGCCTACAACTTCGGGGATATGGGCTTGAAGATACTTACTTATTTTTTTAGAAAATACATCTTCATCATCATGTTTTTTTCTTAATATTAAAGGCAACTGATATGTATAAGAAAATCGGTGGAAAGTAGACAATTATGTCAAAATTGACCACGGAATCGTAATTCAATGATCATGTTAAATTAGTGGACTTGGGGTCCCAGGACGAGAGTCGTCCATAGTCAAACCTAGTTTGTAAACACGATAGTTACCTTAGTGCGTTTAGGAATTAAGGTTTAAATATAAATGTTCTTTATAAATGTTTGAAGTTTTATTTATATTCTGGATTTTTATTTGTATACATCAAGTGTCCAATACCAATGAAATCTCCCCTGCCATTTTCCAATTTTCACATTTTTTTTATCTTTTGAACTTTCCCTGGACTTCCTCAAGGAATTCCAAAGTAACAAAAAACTAATATACAAATCGCGTACATAGGTTTCTGCGATCCATTTACTTATCACTACATCGTATAAAACAAAAATGCTTTCTGTCCCGATCTATGCTTAGATCTTTAACTATGCAAAGGATTTTGATGTGTTTTTTAATAGATAGAGTGATTCAAGAGAAAAGTTACATGTTATAACACAGAAGTTTATCTACCCTTGTGAGACCGAGAGCTAGTATAATATTGTATAAATAAGTAACATTAGTCCGCGAGTTTGCATGTGATTCGTTAGCTCTCTTGCAGAATCCCTTTGATAAGTCAGTATGAAAAGTACTCTATGTCCACCTCCAACGTCTATAGAAAATTTGTAAATTTGATTAAAATCGTTCTCATATACCTAGCAATAAATCGGTTTCATTAGTACTTTGCAAACCGTAAATAACAATTTAATGCTTCTTGGTTACCATATCAAAGAAGAAGAAAGCTTTCCTGAGGCGTTTGAAGACGGCAATTATATTAGAAATAGGTACTTAATTTTCTTAGAAACTACCTAACCACTCCATTAACATCAAAAGAAACAAGACAGTAGCAATCACTAACATAACTCTATGTGAATAACTTGTTATTTCAATCAATATTATTGTTATCTTCAATATCGGATTTTCAAGAAATGGACCTTAAAGTTTGTAGTTAGTAAAAGTTGTAAAATAGCATAGAATTATGTCACTGAGAGTGCAAACAAATATTTTAATTTTTTTTTTTACACAAGAAGAGGCAAACGATCAAGTGGGTCACCTGATGGAAAGTGATCACCACCGCCCACGGACATCCGCAACACAGATGATGACAAAGACGTTGCTGACCTTTAAGGAATGAGTACGCTCTTTTTAAGTCGAATCTGTTTGGAAATACCGCCCTTAATAGTTATATGGTCCCACAAAGTTAGTGCGGGAGGTAAGAAAACATAGAGGTAACAGAAATATATTGTTGTTTAAAAATTTCCTCTTTTAATTATCGCCTCTGTGGTCTAGCGGTTCAGTAGTAAGACCTGACTGTATGAGGTCCTGGGTTCGAATCCCAGGTCGGGCAACAAAAAGAAAATTGGGTTTTTCCAATTTTTTAATAAAAAAAATGTTGCTGTGGATAGGATACGTGCCCGGTTGGCGATAGGCTTGCCACCTATCACATTGTGGGACTTAGTATCTTTGGCTAGTCGTGGGTGTTTACTTTTTTCAAAAAAAAAATCCAGATTTGATTTTTTTTTTATGTAATTGGAAGGTAAACAAGCAGACGGATTTCCTGGTGGTAACAAATTCACGCCGCCTAGAGACATCAAAGGTGGTAATGGTGCCAACCTGAGACCGGGATGTTAGGTCTTGAGCAAAAGTAAGTTTACCGGCTATCTTACGCTCCAAACCGGAACACGTCAATGGCAAGCACTGACGTTATGGGGACAGGAATAGGTAAGGCGGTGGTACCAATCCTAGTAATCCTGTAATATGTAGTCCTGTTCTTTTCTTAAATTAGGTATCCTGATTTGTTCTTAGGTCTGTTATCTATCTGTATATATTTGTTAGGTCTGTTTATTACATTATAAGCATAAATACCACTGACACTTGATTCTCAAGGTATTAAGACACAATTGAAGCTTTAGAGGTAATTAATATATTCTGTGTGAATTGTGGCGGGATACTCATATCTCACCCTGAATATCATACCTAAAATTAACAAATATTAGTATCAAAACTGTATATGCGGAATATAAGTTTGATAGTTCTTTAATTATCAAGCGCAGTAATACTGCAAAAATTGACGCCAACGCCAATTGGGTACTACAACCTAGTTCAAATGTAGATATCTTTATTAATAGTTTGGAATTATTATTAGAAAAAAATATGAAAAATTCTAAAAAGAATTTTGTTTTATGCGGAGATTGGAATATAGAACTTTTACAATCTACCAATACTCATAAAAAATTAATAAGCATTTTAATAAAATAATAATTTATGTCAACATATTTTGAAATCTACAAGGAAACTTGCATGTTTAGATGTAATTGCTAGTAATTTAGATAATGTTTGCTCTGACACTCACATTCTTGGTTTATCTGACCATGAAACAGCGCAAAGTATACAAGTAGACCAATACAATCTACCAATACTCATAAAAAATTAATAAGCATTTTAGTAAAATAATAATTTATGTCAACATATTTTGAAATCTACAAGGAAACTTGCATGTTTAGATGTAATTGCTAGCAATTTAGATAATGTTTGCTCTGACACTCACATTCTTGGTTTATCTGACCATGAAACAGCGCAAAGTATACAAGTAGACGTAAAGTCAGTTTCATATTGTAAACCGAAGCGTACCTTTTGGTTTGAAATAAAGCGTATATTTTGACAAGAAAATATTGATAAGTTCTATGAATGCCTGTCATCTTTAAGTTTTAGTAAAGTTCTTACTTGTAATAATTGTGAAGAGGCTTTTAATTAATTTACCTTTATCTCCGTCAAGGCACATGGTGAGCACGCACGTTGTTGTAATATAAATAGGCAAGGCCCAGGCCAAATGCTCAACATTCGACCACGTTCGTATGACTGTCTCACTACTTGCAAACAACAACTACTAGCGGATTTATCCCGAATTAGGTGCATTAATGATTTGTGTCTTATCGTTTCGCATACCCTTGCTACAAATAAATGAAATAAACAACAGTTGCACCGGCAGGTGTTCCTTATCGGTTCATTTATCGCTGCTGGGGCTATATAAGTCGAAGCAACCATGTTTCCATCGTTGTGACATCCTACTAGCCCTCGGTACTAGTTTCGTAGCCACTCGGATTAGTACCACCGCCTTGCCTAATCCTGCCGCCAAAACGTCAGTGCTAGCCATTGGCGCGTTCCGGTTCAAAGGGTATAGTAGCCGGTAAACTTAGTTTTTGCTCCAGGCCTAGCATCCCACCTTCAGGTTAGCAACGCACCATTACCATCATTGGTGTCTGTAGGCGACGTAAATTTCTTACCATCAGGAAATCTGTCTGCATGTTTGCCTTCTATTATCATAAAAAAGTACGTCATTTGTCAACTATTTGATGTACCTACCTACACTTTACCCAGTGATCATCACAAAAAGATACTGAATAGCCCCGGAGAAAAAGCGATGGCACTCTACCTACAATTTTAGACATCAAGATGTTGGTCACTGAAGTACAGGATACTTTTTATCCCGACATCTAAAAGGGTTTCCGTGGGAGAAATAACTTTAACACGCAGACGTATCCGCGGGCAAAATCTCGTATATAATAAATATTCAAAATGGGCGGACGTTTCGCGAATATTCAAATCTAATTTGTAATGGCCGATCGTGAATGTTATTACATATCAACCTTTCGTACGGAAGCTAATAATATTTGGTAGGGGCTACGGGTACGGAATATATCAATTTTTGATTGAATATTTCACGCTGACACTTCAAAGAACATTCTGATATCAAAACTGTAAGTGCTGAATGGTGATCGACACACGGTCTACCTTCAGAGGACCTTTTTTGGGACCTTCGAGGGAGAAATTTCCTACTATAAATAAATAAAAATACATTTAAATTTATAATTATGCCAAATAGCTTTCAAAATGTATTACTTACTAGCTGTTGCCTGTGGCGTGACCCGCGTGGCCAATGGTCGCACAGGACCATTTTTTCGGGATGAAAACTATCCAATGCAGGGTTTCCCAAACTATGGGTTGCGACCCACATGTGGGTCGCGAGAGAATATTGAGTGAGTTCTGCCTGTAGAACAATACACTACCCGATCGAGTAATAAAATACAGATGATCTTTTAAGTGACAAAATCGACACTTAGTCCGACTTCCAAATGTCCTCAATGAGCACGTATTGCACAAAATGTCAGAAATGAGTTATGAAAAAATATTACTCAGAATATCTGAAACTAGAAATTAGTAGGAATTTTGATACGACATAATTAAAAAATTAAATTATTAAGCTATAAAAATCTTGTATTATAAAATGTTTTAAACATGTTCAACTCTTAGTCCTTTATTTATATTAGTAACAGTGAAATATCCCAAAAGTGGGTCCCGATTTTCGGGAACTTTTTTCAGATGGGTCGTAGCCCAAATAACGTTGGGAATCACTAATCCAATGTGTTAATCCAATTTACCCTCTATGTGTATACCAAATTTCAAGTAAATCTTTTCAGCAGCTTTTTCGTGAAGGAGTAACAAACAAATATACAAACTTTCGCATTTATAATATTAATAGAATCAAAAGCTGATTATTCTCTTTGTATTTTCTTTGGCACAAGACAGTCAACGCGGCTCCTATGATGGTATGAACCACAACCTATAGGCACCAGATGTTGTAGGTGCGTCGCTGCCCTGTGGCCTGGATGTTAGAACAATTGTGCAAGTATACCCACTACCCTATTCTTCTTAGCGGCATAGAACTCTTCTATCAATCGTCTTATTTGTAATAACCCGTTTCGCCTTTACTCACCTCTTACGTGCTGCCAGGCAGGATGACAGATGTCTATTGTACACGGAGAATCCCAATCAACACAGGGGAAAGTAAAAAATACATTTAAATTTTGCATAACTCAAGCGGATGCTTAAAAAAAGCATTCGGATAATGAAATAGTGCAATTTTTTTGTGGCAAGCACAAGGTTCTCCTGATGGTAAGAGACAATTGTGCTCTATCGATACAACTGACATTACAGTTAGAGGCACTTACAATTTAAGTGTAAGGCACTAACCTATCATTTTTTGTTAGCAAAAGTAAAGTTATACATCAGATCAACGGGCGCGTAAGTTTTATTACTAAGGTAAAAGAACTGGTTGGCCAGGTAATTCTAGAATGCATAAGAACCTTGCACATATTTAAAAAACCTTGCTGTTGGCGCTGTTGGTGCTGTTATAACTAACCTACCATAATATAAACCATTTACTCATTTGCTTCTTATTCTTAAAGCAAACCTAGGTCCCCGTACTGGTCTGGGTCCTATGTGCAGAATAGACGTCCTGCCTGACAATTCGTAAGAGGCGAGTAAAGGCAAAATAGGCCATTACAAATAAGACCACTGGTAGAAGAGTGCTATGCTGTTAGAGGGTACGGTAACGGGTATACCACCATTGATGGTAGAGTACTGCACAGCAATTTGCACGGGAAAAAATCCACCACCTTAACTATTCCTGCCATCATAACGACAACGCTATGTTCCGGACCGGAGGATAAGGTAGCCGGTACAATCAGCCTTACATCAAGACCTGACAGCGGCGCACCTACATCATCTATATTATCTATAGGCTGAGGTTATCTCTTACTATCAGGGAAGCCGCCTGCTTGTTTGCAAGCGGCTCTCCTTATAGTAAGAGTTCTTTTTTGACATTAAAAATGAGACTAAGATGTACATCCTGACCTCCTTTTTTTTTTATATGAACCTCAAATCTGGAACTCAAAAACAAGTATCAGTATTGTAAAGTGAGAAGTAGGTATAGCGTAGAAAAGATTTTCGTACAAACTTTCATCCTCCATTATGATGTTTTGAGGTTGATTTTAAAACAAAGTAGTCTATGCTTGAAGTTTGGTCTTTAACTAAAGTGAAAGTAAAGTATCTTCACGCCCATATCCCCAAAGAGGTAGGCAGAGGTACAACCAAGGCACCCACGACTAGCCGAAGATACTAAGTCCCACAATGTGATAGGTGGCAAGCCTATTGCCAACTGGGCGCATATCCTATCCCGACCAAAATTTTTTTTTATTAGAAAATTGGAAAAATCCAATTTTCTTTTTGTTGGCCGACCCGGGATTCGAACCCGGGACCTCATGCAGCCAAGTCCAACACCCGGACCGCAAGACCACAGAGGCGGTCTTTAACTATACGTACCTATATGAAATTTTATCACAATCAGTGAAAGAAACAGTCGTGAAAGCGTAATAGGGAGACTTTTACATTGACAATATTAGTATGGAAGTATGGATTGCTTTACTCAAACATTCGTATTCAATACCGCTCCCCTTTTCAAATATCGTGCATTTGTAAAAGGAAATCTCTGGAAACTGCCTCAAATGTTCTGCTTCCTTATCGTGATATTGCCGCATATGAAATTAAAATACGGGTGTCACCCCACAATATCACTTTGGTTGGATGATCCGTGTATTTAAAAATTTTTTTTTCACAAGTACCTACACGCCTGTATCCCCGCAGAGTTAAACAGATTTTGGGTAACGCGGTATTTATTACCCCCGACGAAAAACGAGAAGTGTTATAAGTTTGACATGTGTGTGTTTGTGTATGTGATGTGTGTGCGTGTGTGAGTGCATGTTTGTGCATATGTTTATCTCTTTTTATTGCATGAAAACTTTTGAACGGATAGACCGATTTCGATGCGATTTTTTTTTGTTTGATATCTGACGTGATCGAGATAGTTCTTGCCTACTTGACACCAGTATTTATCAGGGTTTTAACTCCTTAACAACGTTTTTTTTTTAATTTCGGAGAATAATCTAAAAAAAGGTTTAAAATGCTAGCTTTAGAATAGGAACGCATCATAAACACATTTTGTATGTTCAGAGTAAGTTCAATTCCTACTACCTACTACACTACCTACAACCCCCGGTGTTGGTCCGGGCTCCTTTGAAGAATAGACCATCTGCCTTCCTCCCAGACAGCTCGTAAAAGGCGAGCAAAGGCTTACCGTCACTAACACCGTGACATCTGACTAGGTAGTAGAGTTTCGCAGCGAGTTAACCGGATTGGTACCACCGCCTTACCTATTCCTGCCGCGATAACGTCATGACGTGTTCCGGTTCGGAGGGTAAGGTAACCGGTAAACTTACTTTTGCTCAAGGCCTAACATCCCGGCCTCAGGTTGGCAACGCACCATTACCACCTTTGGTGTCTAGGCGGCGGGAATTTCTTACCATCAGGAAATCCGTCTGCTTGTTTGCCTTCCAATATCATAAAAAAAATACTACTCGTAAATTCGACTGCTCACGAGCCTTCCAGTCCAATAAACACATTACCCCCATTAGCATCGTGCAATCGGGTGTATTTTTTTCTTTGAAGTAGAAAAAAGTCTTAAAATTTTACAATGTTTATACACAAAATCGGGTCCAAGTGGGGCACGTGTTAGATTTCCCACATGGTATTTTTATGTATCAAACAAATCATATTTATTTAAAGTGATTTTGCCATCTGCATCTGCATCTTTTGCCTCTCCCTAAAAAATCCAGGATTTGCTTGTGGACCCTTGTGAAGTGAGCCCATCATCGAAAAATCTTGCACCCAACCTTGTTTGTGCAGCTAGACTTGTAGATTAACTAGTCAAACACGATCCAATAAAATAGAGATGCCTGTTAATCCCCATTCGTATTGATGCTCCTCCAGTTTACATTCGGTGTGGGTTGTTCCACAAAGAAACGAGGTGGAGTCGCAATATACGTAATACTCCGATCGTACATTTCTAAGAAAATATAAAACTATAGAGCACGCAAATTTAAACGATACAATCAAATTGTCAAAATACAATTGATACAATCAACAAGCAAGATGTTTCAAAACCACCTTTACTGCCTTATTAATAAACTTAACTAAAGTAGTAGTAAAATTAATTTGGTATTACAGTCCGTAAAAACAACGTCCGTCTTATAAATTAATACGGAGTAAAGTACTCTAAGGTTCAACCAAGTCTTTGTTACAATGTGATACAGACTATAAGGTTAACCTAATTTTACTCCCCCGTTATTCAACTTTTATGAAAAGAATTGAATGGAGCCAAAATACATTGTATTAGTAAGGAACAGGTCACGAAAGTTACAAAAAAAATAATAACAATCCATATTTGTTTATTTTAAAAATAGTTTCCACCACACCACCACATCAACGAAAAATAGTGAAAAAAATTTAATAAATTGAATTATGAAAAAAAAAGGTTATTGCAATACTTTCTTGCCAAGCTTTTGCATTCAGTAATTTTAGTTTTGTAGAGGTAGCCCCTTACCTTGGTTTTGCGTATTCAGAGATAAATAAGAGGTCCACCGTTGTCTGTTATAAATTATATTTTAGCCACTTTATATGGTATGACAAGTTCACACAATACAGGTGATATGCGCGTTCGAGTCGGAGGCACGGAGCTAACTGGCAGCTTGGACGACACAGTTTATAGCCGCTACAGTTTCAACGTTAATAATTTTGACAACATATAACATTACAATAATTTCGGAACTTTTGTAAGTGCCTTAAAATTCTTTTCTACTATTTCTGACCAATTGAGTCAAATCAAATTTGAAATTTTGTTGGTTCTCAATTTTTCATATATCAGAAATGTAATATACTTATATAAATGAAGTAAAAAGGTTAAAAACTATGAGGGATGAAAACTAATGTTATCGTTTGATTTCAACCTACATTTTAAGGCAGTAAAACTATAACAACCCGATTTCAGTTTTAATATTGTTGCATAAGTGATCAAAAATACGCATCAATAAGTTTGTAACAAATACATAAATCTTGTATACTTACTGTCATCGTACAGTTTACATAGTGTTTAGTATTTAAAAGTTGCTTAAATACTTAATTATAAAGTAAAAAAAAACACTTGTAAATTTGAAATGGGTTTATCTGGAAAACACCTGCTTTCAACACAACAATATTCAAAAAGTAATTCACTCTGTCCAAGTTTTTGAAGTAATATACTAACGTAAATTTACAGTCAAATAGTATTTTTTTATTTTAAAAATTCGGTTAATAACTCACAACAGCTTTTGACACCACTTGGAATCTATTCAATCTGTTAATGTGTACACGATGCGTTATCTATAACATTGTATACTCTATGACACATTCATATAGCTCCCATTCGGGAAATGAAGGGGAGAGCAGAATCCTGGTTTTCGAGCCTGAATATTCGTGCCTATGTGTACATGTTGTACGTATGTAAGAGTTATTTCCGACTCGGTTGTTTTACTACATCTGGTTCACTAAACAGTTAATTGTTTTATTTATAGCAGGGTTATTCGGCAAATAGGGTTTGCAAACTTGTAAGATTTGCTCAATTTGCTGTGGGAGCTTCACAATAAACTAATATCTTGGCTGCAGTTATTAATAATGCAATGCAATATTAAATCTAACCTATGTTTGCGATGGCAAACAAGCAGATGGATTTTTTAATAATAATAAGTAGCCATTAGTCAAAGGTTTTTTAAATGTTAAAGCTTAATAAACGGTAGATAAATACAAACGCCTGTTAAAAACTAAAAGATTCAACGTAAGATAAGTAAGTTGTTTTAAAAATTATATCATAGTGCAAAGCAAATAACAAACATGATGTTTATTTATGAGAGCAAGTTGTTGCTACAAAATGAAGAGCCCTGGGCACTAGAGTCAGGGATGCCTCCGTTTTAAAACTGACTGATTTGCAATAAGATACACACATGAAATCTTCTATATTTTTATTAATTTACACTTGACATTGATAGATAGTGATAGTCCGTATGGGAAAATTTAATATAATTTTAAATATTGTTTATCCTATTTTCCCCTACATTTTCCCAGGCTTTTTCTTCATATAAATCTTTTTCTAACGATAGCTAGCACAACAAAAAATAATTAGCAAAATTGGTCCGTCTGTTCAGGCGTAATGCGATGACCAACGGAAATGGAGATTCATTTTGCATATATTCACCGTAGATTACCTGAAATAGAAGTAAAGTATCTTCACGCCCATATCCCCGAAGAAGTAGGCGGAGGTACAACCAAGGCACCCACGACTAGCCGAAGACACTAAGTCCCACAATGTGAAAGGTGGCAAGCCTATCGCCAACCGGGCACATTTCCAATCCCGACCAACATTTTTTTTAATTAGAAAATTGGAAAAATCCAATTTTCTTTATGTTGGCCGACCCGGGATTCGAACCCATTACCTCATGCAGTCAAGTCCAATACCCGAACCGCTAGACCACAGAGGCGACTAGACCTGAGATAGATTTGCTAAAATGTACAATTATCTTTATATTCATGTCAATTTTTAAATTAAAAACATTTGCTTGGTTTGGAGGTGTAAATAGAAAAAACATATTTATGAGAGTTTTGACGTCATCGTGAAAGAAGGTGGTCGTAATTTTTTCATAATTATAGAATTTCGTGTAAATGATGGGTAAATTATTAGTCTAATCTTGTTTAGTTATTAAGTGTATTGTGTATTTCCTCGTTGTCGCCAAATCTCGCTAAATGAGCTTGAATAACGAAATCACCGCTTTATTCAAGTCCCTGACATGACTTTGACTTATGATATGACCTGAAATGACTCATGACTGATAAAAATAATTTATTAAATATGGAAGATATGGCAGCATGCCCTAAAGGTCTTAGCCGGATCCAGAAAGAGGCAAATTAACTTAAAAAAAATGTAAGAAAGTTGGCGGGAACGGCCGAAGAAGAAGGAAGCAGGGAGTTTTGGCGCCATGTGAATGAAGACGGTCGTATTTTTTCACAATTATTGAATTTAGTGTAAAACATGAGTAAAATTGGTTAATTTAGGTGGGAACCAGTTTAATTTTGTTCAGTAAAAGTGCACAAATGAAATAATCATGAAGAAATTAGTGTAACGTCAATTTCCTCGCTGCCGCCAAATCTCATAGACGAGCTTGTGTAACGAAACCACCGTTTTACTCAAGACCAGACATGACTTTGTAAATTAGTGACTAATGACTGAAATAAAGAATGAATAAGAAAGACATGAATTGAAAATATACAACAAGAAAAAGATTTATTAATACGGAATACGTGGCTGTATGGACTCAGATTCTTTGCCTTTCCCCGACTGGGATAAAATTTAAAAAAAAAGAAGGAAGCAGTTTGGCGCAACTTTCATATAAAAAAAATTTGTTTGCTATGTTTTTTATTCGCTTAAATCGTATGACACTAGTTGCTTTATATCTGAATGCCTTTAGACTTACTTTCAAATAATACGAGTTAAGGTATTACCCGTATAAATTGTAAATTCACCATGTTATGTCAAGTGACATGTGTTACTTTAAGTAAACTTTATACAAAATTCGGGTTTGCTATGTATCTATGGCAGTCCCGCCTCTTATTACCTAGTATTTATATAGTCTTTGGAAGGAAGGCGTGCTTTTTGAGGGTTCCCACCACTCTCTAAGATAAAAATGTGTAATACTATGTAAAAATGTATAATTTGTAAATTAATTAACTTGTAAATATTACTTAGTGATGTGTACATGTGATGCTGTAAACAGACTAAGTGTAAGACAATAATTATTGTAGTCTTTTATCACGACAGAAAAGGCAGAGCCCTGAACAAGAAAGCCTCTTCTTAGTTATATATTAGTAGTTAGATATTAGTTTGTTACATAATATAAAACTAGAATAAAACATAGAGGGAAAAAAGATCAATAAAAATACTTTATACATAGTCGTGGAAGTGATGGCGCCATCGTGAAAGGAGATGATTTTTGTGTTCAGAATTTTAGTTTTATAGTTTGTGTGTAAATAATAGTAATTCAAGGAAGAAAATTAACATGTGAACTTCAAGTAATTACAACTAAAGACGTATTCAAGAACTCAAATTACCTTTGACTTAGTGAAGGAAATGACTATTAAAAAAAGGGAAGGACAATGTATTAAAAACTGAAGAAATGAATTTAAAATAAATAATAAGAAAAAGAAATTATATAACGGAAGACGTGGCAGCATGGCCTAAAGGTCTTAGCCGGCCCCAGAACGGGGCAAATTAATCTTAAAAAAAGTTATGGCGTCATCTGGAATAAAGATGGTTGTAATTTTTTCATAATTATTGAATTTCGTGTTTATATTGAGTTAAATTAGTTCATATAGGTGGAAATTAGTTTAATTTTGTTCAGTGAAAGTGCACAATTGAAATAATCATGAAGAAATTTGTGTATCGTGAATTTAAATCTCATAGACGAGCTGGAGTAACGAAGCCACCGCTTTACTCAAGACCTTGACATGACTTTGTAAAAAGTGACTAATGACTGAAATAAAGACTTAATACCGAAGACTCCAAGAAGGCCAATCTGGCATAGATTGGCCTAAAAGTCACCGTAGCCGGTCCCAGAAAGGGGCAAATTGACTACTAATTACTATACTAACTACAAAAAAAATTAACCCATTTTGACAGCTCTAATTAGAACATGTGAAGTAGGTAAGATGATAAGATTTTTAATAACCGGAACAACGCAGCGATTATATTCTCTTTGACCGGAACTATTAACGAAGAAATTTCAGCTTACTATACTATAAAAATTGTAACCCACTTTGACAACCCTAGCTCGAATCAGAGAATTACAGACCCATCTAGATGTTGATGAGATTTTTAACGAGCGGAAATGTTAACTGCGAAACACAATTGAATTATAGCAGTTTATCATTACCATGAGGTCTCAAAATTTGTCATTAAATTTTGTTGGGCCGTTACATCAAGAAGAGGTTTATTTTGTACACCAAAAGCTTTATAAATATATCCTAACGTTGCTATCATTTTAATTAAGCCACAGGAGAAACGTTTTTGCTTTTGGTAAGTCTTTGTATGTATGACTCACAGCCTCATATCTTCTAAGTAGTCCATTTTTTCTGAGTTTAAATCAGGGCTTAAAATACCAGTATTTTTGGGAACCAGTAGTAATGGCCATGAAGTTGGTTTTAGGGTTTTATACCGGTACTGATTAAATATTACCGGTACTAGACACGCTACGGTTACGATATGCTAGAAGACTTTGAAACTAATTTCCTAAATTGAAAACGGCTAAAATAACATCACCTACTCATCACTAATTACATATGCCATAATCATCGTCAGGTTTCAAAATAAGGTTTCTCTTCTATCTATTGTCATTATCAGTATAACATTTATAGCTGGATTTTACTACATGTTTTAGAAAAAGTAACTTTACACCCTTATCCACGAAAAAGTTTACGGAGGTACAACCAAGGCACCTAATCCTAAGTTGCAAACCTATCACCAAACGGGCAGATATCCAATCCCAGGGAACATTATTTTTTATAAGAAAACTGAAAAATGCAATTCCTTTTGGTTGTCTGACCCCGGTATCGGGGACTTTATGACGTCAAGTCTAACACCGAACATCTTAACATAAAAACGCATTTATTTAATTGTCAAGAGTGTCAATCCTGTAAATTTTGTAAAAGAAATTTTGGATAATGTAAATATTTTATTATTAAACTATTAAATTAAGGTAAAAGGTAAGTAGATTCTCAGGAGATGGGGGATTGTAAGTTTTAAAAGAGCATTTGCAAGAGCTTGTACACCGATCACAACCGATAACTGAACTAGTTTACATTGAACTTAGCTTTACTAATCTCGGTTTTCAAAATAATCGGTGAATTCAGCCCTACGATCAGTTATTACTATTTATACCAACTTTTTGATACCAATCGTTGTCGTGACAAAAACATATATCTTTAAAAGATAATAATTTAAGAGCATTAAAAATTAAAAAACGGCTTCGGTTTCAATAAGTAAGTCATTGAGGTAGACCTGTACACAAAAATTTGGGTTTTCTCTGGTTTTCTCTGAGATTTCACGATCAAATTCCGATTTGAAAGCAATGTAACTGCTTAGAAAGCACACTCTTCAAAATAAACAAAAATTAAAAACAGTTCAGTCATTACGGAGAAAGCAATTAACGCACATAAAAAAAAATAAGTGTCGAACATTTAACATCCTCATTTTATCGAAGTTCGACAAAAAGGAGAGAAACTGCAAGAAATAACTTGTGTATAATAACTCAATAAAATTGCAAGGAAATTCTGATCTATGCTGACACTAACAATGAAATATGTAA
>NJDC01000966.1:301962-331904 GCA_002245475.1 Calephelis virginiensis
CATTAGAATTGTTTAAAGCTTGTATTGAACAAAGATAGGATCATAGCGTCGTGTTCATGTTGCAAAGTTCAACTCTGTGGGCACAACGCCTAGTTTGATTTTAGTCCAAGTTTCATTCAACGAAATACAAACGATTTAATAATGTTCAGAACCTATTACTTAAACAAAAACACAAAAAAATAAAAATGAAATAAAATTACTCAATTAATTACGGTCAGAAAGATTACTGACAGCAATTTAGGCATCTCTTATGGAGGTGATAAGCGAGCAAGCGCTCATCTGATGACAATTTGTCATCGCCGCCCACGAACATCTGCAATGCCAGATGTTTGACCGATTCTTTTTTCTGTACTCTTGCTTGATTTTCTATACTATTTTGATTAAATATTTATTAAGATACTTACACATAAGTACACAAATAAAATTAACGAGCTTAATATCGACTGTTAACAATGAAGTCATTTATATCAACATAACCCTAGTAAAACCTAATAAGAGGCCTGTTCATCCGAACCAAATTCCGCATTTCCTAACTGTAATTCATTTGCAAAGTACCTACAAAGTACCTACCTAAAAAGTGGATTGTCCGGAATCCTTAATTTTTAACTGTACTTTGTTATTTTTCCAAAGTCAGACATGTTTGAAATAAGTTATACTATTATATTAGCATTCCATATTTAAACTAGAGCCAAATTTCAAAAAATATTTCTAACAGCAAATGTCATACGTCACTTATCAATGACAATCGCGACTAAAATGTTACTTTAAAAAATCTACGAATTAACGTGGCATTTTACTACTTTAGCTTAGTATCTATGCAATATCGTTCGGTTTAACACTCACATTCATTAACCTTTAAGGCCACATTCAAATACTTTACAACTAGGGCGTGTGCGGTCTATTATGATATAGGTACAATGGCCGATCGATATGAGCTCGTATTATCGATCATATTGTCGTATCTAGGTACCTAAATGTCAAGCTACCACATGTTACTGCGAAATACCTGTCAATCATCAATTGCTTGCTGGTGATGGCAAAATTATTACACCTGATACAATATATATTTGTGGGGCACGAAGGAAAATAAAACAAAAGAAGACGGATTTTCTGATTTACTGTGATAACCTCCTGTGGTCTAGCGGTTCCATGTCGGACTTGACTTCTTGAGGCCCCGGGTTCGATTTCCGGGTCGGGCAACTAAAAAAAATTGAAAATATGTATTTTCAAATTTCTTACAAAAATAATGTTGCCCGGGATTGGATATGTGCCCGTTTAGCGATAGGCTTGCCATCTATCTTAACACGTTGTGGTACTTAGTGTCTTCGGCTAGTCATGGGCCCTGGTTGTGCCTCTGCCTACCGCTTCGGGGTATGGGTGTGAAGATGTTTTTGTTTTTAAGGATATTTTTTTATTCCTTACAGTCAATCTATATTCTTTGCCTTTTTTGATATGTATTTTTTATGTATATATAACGTCATTCCATAATATACATATATTAATTTTTTATAGTACTTATTAGGTACATCAAATAAAATATATTCACACGAAAAATCATGACTAAAAGGCTTTTCGTTTTAATATTAGGGTACGATTTCTCATTAAAACATTAATTAATTAAGTAAAAAATAAAACAAAAAATTGTAGTGGCAAATGACGCGACGGGATACATTTATTATAACGTATCACTACAAATTTGAAATAAAGAAAAAGTTCGCCCTAGACAGTATTTGAACCTGTACCCTTCCGTCTCAAGCCGACGAATGCTCTAACCATTTGAGCTACTAATGATTCAAATCCTGTGGCGATTTTTTAATTCTTTTCTTTACCGTTAACGCGGGTAGTTATGTCCTATAGATATACAAATGAGTACTAAATGAGTTCATCGTTAGTCGTTACAGATGAAATTCACATATTAATAGCAATTACTTATTTATGTTTTTAAATGAAGAAACACTTGTACTGTTTTACATACCTATCACTTATAATTTATTATTTTATAAATAGCCTACCAGTTGCGCTTATAACAGCATCACAAGGGCTAAAACTTACAACTACTACCACTGTGTCTTCATTTAAAATTATGAATATCAGGAAGTTTTAGCAAACGCCGACGATGGAAAATATCAAAGCTGTAATTAATTTCAGGCAAGTGCACGCAGAGATATGCGGCATATTGTTGGGGTCGTTAGAAGGGTTGCAAAGCGCATTGAGTGTATGCGGCTCAACCGGCGTCATGCTGACTCCTGACGAGTCCTCCAACTCCATCGTGGGAGAGGTTGCTCAGCGGATGAAGGATATGAGCGATAATGGAAAGGTAGTATCAACTATTGTGAACTAGCTGATACCTATAGTTTTAACCTCATAGTTTTAGTTGTTTTAGTAGTATTGGAATGTAAACAACGGATTTTATGGTAACTGTAAGGCCTCTTATGATACTAAAGACCTTAGGGATAAAGTCATCATGTTTATTACAGCACACATGTTTTTTCTTAATAATCACAATTACTGTGAAATCACGAAAGAGAGAGGTGTTACAAGTTTGACGTCCGTTTCTGTGTTTGCGTGTGTCTGAGTCTGTCAATGACATCTAACTTTTTAACGGATGGGTCAATTTCAATGCAGAATAATTTATTTTTTTAAAGGTGACGTGACCAAAATGATTTTTAGCTATTTTACCCGTAGGCTTTGACAGGGGCTATTAAGGTCAGCGCTGAAGAACTGATTAAGGGGTGTCACCAAATGCTGATGAAGGAAACCATGCAAAAAAACAAAGTTCTGTAAAACTAAAATCTGAATGCCTTCTAGAAATGTATGAAGTTAAATTTTTGATTTTCTGTTTGTAGCAAAAAGCTGAAGTGGGAGAAGAGGAGGAATGGGCAATGGGGGCTGCTCATGATATAGCCAGGCTGTGTGCAGAGGTGACGTTACGGTGGCGAGCTTTTCTCCACCATACGGCTGACCGGCCCCATGTGCATCACGCTCTAGCCGCTCGCCATCATGCTTTAAGGTACATGTAGATACTAAACAATTTGCCGTCCAGTGTCCATCCATATCCTCTAAAGTACATACATAAATTTCTTCCTATATGTCTTGGCAACTGTATGTATGTACATAGATCTCCTGAAAACTATAACGGGCAATAAGAAAAATTCATAAGTCAACTAATTGCAAAGATGATAATGATGTACATTTTAATAGTTCTATCCTCTAATATCCATTCAGATGGTAAATATATACATGTCGCTTACTATCCTTGGATATGTCATTTTTACAGCCGTTAAAGAGATTCCAATGAATAACATTGTAATACAGGCAGCAGTGTTTTAGTGTGCCTAAACTCGCCCTCACAAAAATTATAAAATTTCTAAAATACTCTTTAACTTGTATAAGAATCAAGAAGGACCACTAATATATTTTGCTGAATGTACAGTTTTATGTCTACAAAACCTTAAAAAAAGATTTATGAACCACTTATTCCACTAAAAGTTACAGCTATTAAGTAAAACAAATTCCCTCTGACATCTTAACCTTTACATTTTGATCTCTACTTTAACTGTCTTTAACATTATGTTTACCGTCATTGTATTACAGGATAAAGAGATTTTCTGAGTGTTTTTTCGTTCTGGACAATCCGCGACACTCCCTGGCAGGATGCTACGACAGCAACTATCAGTCCTACCAGGTGAGTTTCTTTGGCATCCGCACCGGTGTATCAACTTATTGAGTAGGATTTAAATCTTTTGCGTCAGTAAGTTCACTGGCTACTCTATCCTTTATTTTGGACCACTGTATAGTAGATTTTTTTGCAGTGGCAGCAGAAGGTAGTAATAACCTACCAAAAAGACACACGCAATTATTATATACACACAATTATTCTATATTCTTATAAATACATACATATAACTTGCTGACGCACTTCAACACTTAAACTATTTTAAAGGAAAAAGAAAAAAAAAAGAAATAGTTAGCAAACCTTACAAATTTTGTATTTATATTAAATTTAGTAGTGTGTCACTGACCTTACCGATTTTAAGGTTACGTAGCCAAAGGCAAAAAATGGACTCGTCCCTAATAGACTTGTCATGTCTGTCTGTCTGTCTGTCCGTCCGTATGTCACAGCCGCTTTTTTCCGTAACTATAAGAGCTATGTTGTTGAAACTTAGTAAGTAGATGTATTAAGTAAACCGCATTATGATTTTACATAAAATTAAAATAAAAATAAATTTTTGGAATACCTCATACTTAGAATTAAAATTCAAAATTCTTTTTTCATTAAATCCATAAATGTGTGTGGATATATGGATAGGTCTTTCAAAATAATATTGAGATTTCTACCTTCATTTTTTTTCTAAACTAAATTGTTTGCGCGATAGATACTACCAACGTGGTAAAACGTGTCCCTCCCCCCTGTAACTTCTTAAATAAGAAAACGGTAAAACAATATATACCTACTTTCACCTTAAATTGGTTTGAACGAGATCTAGTAAGCACTTTTTTTAATAGGCATTATAATAGTAGCACTTACAACATGTTTTATTTTTTTTTAAAGAAGCAATTCCTACACAGAGGGATCATTCTTTAAGGTAGCCCTGAAACTAGAAAACCTTGGTGATACCCATGGAAATAATTAAACTAACGAATTTAAAAAAATGTTTCTCGGAAACTTGCCAGAGACAATCATAACTATATAACTCTATAGTGTAATTAATTATATTTTACATTTCCTCCAGAGTGTTGGTGAAGTTGCACGTCGAAGTAGATACCTGGCACTGCTGCCTCCATTGCCTGTGCACTGTATTGCGTTGGACGGTGACCCGCATATCATGCCAATCATATTCGAGGATAGGTGAGTTTATTTTGTCAGTACCCGCTGGTAGTTTGAGCTACTACCTTTTATTACATTGGACCATAACCCTCACATCCTGCGAATTATGTTCGCGAATAGGTGAGTTTATCATTTTAGCAAATCTTGGTGGTAGTTGACAAGGGCGGATCCAGCCTTCGTGTCAGGGGGGTCACATACTTTTTTTTGTAAAATAGCGTTAAATAGACGACTCTCCTAATTATTAAGAGGAAGACCGTAGCCTGTAGACACCATAGATGTTGTAGATGCGTCGTTGTCTTGTGGCCGAAGTATAAGCCTAATTGTGCAAAGTCTATCGTCTACTCTACTCTTCGAAACGGAATATGACACTGTCACTATGGGCAGAAGGAATATGAAAAGACAGTGGATCCCTACCCTGACAAGTTCCAGCACATCACTAATAGCCTACTACGAGTGGTCTTGTTCGCAACGACCCATTAGTCATATGCTCGCGTTTTACGAGCTGCCTGGTAGAAAGGCAGGTGATTTATTCTACACAGGAGACTTGAATCCGGAGGAAAACTCGACTGAACTCGAGGTTAAGTCAAAGTGGGATTCATATCTGATGTCATATTCAGTAATTTTTATTCGATGTAAAAAAACATAGCATTTTTGAGGTCAACCATAGTTTTGTCATTAGTAATAGTGAATTATAATTAAAGTTATTATATTTGTTTTTACATATTTTAGACAACTGTTATAAACAAATAACATAAATTTTAACAAAAAATATTTATATCATTAAGTGTTAATTTAAAATAGGAACCTATTGTAAAAATAGCCTGTCATTCTCAAACTAACAAAAAAATTCTAATTCATAATTTGTTCCTTAAACCTCAAAGAATAATGGTTCGACGGAAATATATGGTTATCTTCATTTATAAAATGTTACACAAGTTTTTTATCTTCAGTATCTTCACGCCCATATCCCCGAAGTTGTTGGCAGAGGTACAACCAAGGCACCCACGACTAGCCGAAGACACTAAGTCCCACAATGTGATAGGTGGCAAGCCTATCGCCAACCGGGCACATTTCCAATCCCGACCAACATTTTTTTTATTAGAAAATTGGAAAAATCCAATTTTCTTTTTGTTGGCCGACCCGGGATTCGAATCCGAGACCTCATGCAGTCAAGTCCAACACCCGGACCGCTAGATCACAGAGGAAGTTTTGTTATTTTTTTATCTCTCATCACAACCTATGGTGATGAGAGATAAAAAAATATGGTGATGGTGTGACGGCGTGGCCTAAAATTTTTGGTAATTTTGAACCTTCTTAAGCATTTTGTATTTTTTTAAACTTTGTTAATTTTTTTAAAATGTTAGGTAAAGGTTACAGGTTCAAATCCTGTCATGGGCGAAATTTTTTCTTTCTTTAAAATTTATAGATATCCTGTTATTGATGCTCTAACCTGACTTAGATTTCTGGAGGGTGGAAAAAGAACTCTTTGCCGTTCGTGTTGTTACACTAACCGTCAGTATATTAAGAAATCACTTTTTTGCATGGGATAATTTTTAGCATTACATTTTTCAATATTATCGAAAACGCATACCTATATTCATTGGATATTACTAGAGTGTTGTAAATTTTTAGGTACCTAGAGCTATTTCCATAATCAATGATATACCTTCACGTGTACATATTTTTAGGCTAAGTCCCTTGCGAGGTAGGCAGGGATTGACTATGAAATACTATCTAGGTCACCACTCACCTATATCCATCTTTAATTCACATGGTACACACGACAAAAGAGTTTCGTGTAATCATTTGAATTTTATAATATATTTTTTGATTATTTTAAAAATAATGTAATTAAATAGTTTTAATAATTGTTCTGGAAAATTCTGTTCCACTCAGCTAGGACCTTGACCAGGGGGGGGTCATGACCCCCATGACCCCCCCTTGGATCCGCCCGTGGTAGTTGAAGTCCCTTCCACCATAGACAGTCCCTCGCACATCATGTGCATATTATTCGATAATAAGTGAGCTACTCCAATATTATATATGGCAATATTTTTTTACGTCACCTCCATTTGATTTTAACCTGTATTAATGAGCAAGTGCTTAGCACATTTGCTACGACAGCATTTGATCTAGACCTTCTGCTAGTGCGGTACGAAACAAATACTGCCCGTATCTATATTTCCTGCAATACGTTAATACGACTATATTTTGCAGTACCAGCACCTGACTTTCAAAGTCTACAAAGTCGTGGTATCTCCCCGTACCAATTGTTTTTTTAAGAAATCGACAGGCTACATCCTCGTGTATACCTTAACTGTGGTAGCCCGGGGTTCCGTAGGATATTTCAAAAGATACAGGAAATTTTCAAAAACAGTCAGTCACGGCAAAATATTCGCAAAAGTGAAAAAATGCTAGTGATGGAGTTTACTTTTAAAATAACTTTAAAGATATTGTTCATTAAATACATAACATTAAAATTTAATATAAAATCAAACAAGTATGAATCAACATAAAATAACTTCTTAATTAGTCAACTCCTTATCCCCCTCATTGTTTATCGAAACGCTTACAATTACTTGTATCTTCCTTCTTGACGACGGACTTATTATCGAACTTAAATAATTTTATCAAAGTCACGGGGACTCGCTGGATACAAGCGGCTGGTGAACGGGGAAGATATGCCTTCCAGTAGTGGATGTCCTCCGGCTGATGATGAATTAATTTATATTAGATTTTTTTTAATTAGATGTCACATCCGAGTTACTGCTACAGTGAACAGCTTTCTTTCTTGCTTTTGCACCTTCACTCTTAATTCCATTACTCAAATCAAGTTTTTTACGTGAACGTCTCATTGTTAAGTAACTACGTTGTTTTCCACACATAAATTATCGAGCGTTTTACGTACGTCTCGTTAGCGGTCAACACTAAGGCATCAAACTGGATCTCAGCGATTTGCGGTGAGGCGGCGAGAGCAGCGCGGCCGCGGGCGCGGCTAGCTTTGCCCGAACTCGATGTCAGCGGTCAGATCGCTCGTGTCGCGGCGACCAAGTGTTTGATGTGAGCACGGTTTCGATACGGCGCCGCGCGGGCGGCAGCAACCTTTGAACTGAGTACTTTTGATTCGTATAGTTTATTACAAATTACAATACCCCAATAAGTTGCACGATTGTACAGGAATGGGTGGAGAGACTTTTAATTAATATATTTTATTGTAGGACCTATACAGTCCAATTAAGAACCTACCTACACATATTATAATCTTTTTTTTACTATTCAAATGTTTTCTATTCCAAATTGGTTAATTACAAAAAAAAACACTAATTAATCCCTTCGGTAAAATGCTGCGATGTACGTAAATTTATCGACAAATATAAAATACAAAGGGGAACAGCACTACGTTGACTCAATCGCAGGGAGACCGCTTGACGGTCGCTCGTCGCTCGGGCACCGCCACCCGCTCCGCCGCCGCTCCGCTGACATCCAGTTCACTTCAATAAGAATCTATTTGTTAGATCGCGCCGCTCTCGCTGCCTCCCTGCAATCGCTGAGATCCAGTTTGTGGCCTAACACAAATTGAGACGCCGCGCGAACGCATGCAGTAAAGCGCGGGGTTGCGGAGTACAGTACAGTTGTCGTACCGCACTGAATAAAAATATTTACCTTACCGCGCGCTACGGCAACTATTACGCCGTATATTATTAGTGTACAATAATAACAAGCAACAATATTTAAAAGGTCACTCACTGTCTCTTTTCTACACATACAGGAACATAGTTAGGTCACTCCCGCACCGTTTGCGAAACAAGGATAATAAGCTGCCGCTCTGGCGGACTGTCAACGGCGGACGGCTGCATTACGGCAAAATACTTGCCGTAACGCAGCGAATGTGTTAATGTTGTGTTTGTAACAAACAACTTTTCAGAAATATTTACAGGCAACAATATCGTCATAACAATTACACATTAATATTATGGAAATTTAACGCACATTTTACAAATTGTTGCAGGTATCAAGACACGGCTGAATTCGCAAGAAGGCGGTCATTTTTGGGTTCAAATGCAAACAAATCTGGCAGCGGTAATAACTTATTTCTCATTTTTTACATGTTTTAGGGAACAATAAATTTATTCTTATCTAAAATATATCTTTGCAGATCCATTTTTATGTTCAGAGCCTATGGGAGACGACTGCAGCTATAGCATAAGCTCCATGATGGACTCTAGAAGACCTTCATCTGAGGCTTCCAGAGTAACTTTGACGTTACCGAAAAATATAATAGATGTTCTAGAACCACAGTATAGCTTACAAAAACCAAATTCCAATATTATGCAAGCCTCATTAACATTAGCGCCACAAAAAACAACAGCACGGAGTTCACCGAAACGAACCATAGCTAAACAAAATGTTGAGCTGGCTAAACCTCATAACAAACAATTGGAAATAACTGGTCGGAATAGGTATATAGTTCAAAATAACCAAATAAAAGAGATACAACTACCTCCAAATAATGCATTTTCATCTTGCTCAATACAACAAGGACAACAGCTGTCTAGATATTCTGCTTCAACTTTATTAGACATGAATACTACAAAGAATAGTGTAAATGTATCTCGACTAGCAAAAGATAAATCAAATTTGAATGAAAATTTAACTCAGAAGCGTGAAATAACCAGTGGAGTTAGTACATTACCAGCAAGGCATAGCAAATCATTGGATCAATTAAAAGTTTCTCAAATGGCACCATTAAGTGTTAATCCGTTATCAAAAACTCCAAAGAGAGGTTCTAATACTTCTGTCAATAATTATACAAAGACGTATGTACCTCCTACTCAAATCAAGCCTACTACTCTCCCACGAAGCGTTACGACCACTGCATATCCCACTAATACAACTACAAGATGTGGTTCAAAAGGTGACGATTACAGGCGAAATATAAATGAATTCAGAGAAAAATATAAAAATCCATGCAATGCAAACGCCACTAATATGAATAATGAAGTATTCCAAAATGTAGGATGTAAATACGATGGAAATACAAAAGGAAATATATACGGTTACACTTTCGGTAATCAGGGTAATAATATACAAGTGAATAATGTTATTCGTAATCCTTTAGAATTTCAAAGAGGCTATAGTGTAAATTTACCCCGTCCCATGTTGCCTCCTCGTAATTCTTATCCCCCAGTTAGTGGAAAAACTCAAGTGACTGATCAAAGTAATTTAATTTCTAGTAAACAAGTACATAGGTCTAACTCAACACATGTATTTCAAAATGTTGATAATCAACAAATTGACATTGAAGCAGCAAGAAATCAATTGCGCCATGAACTCAACTACTATTTACAAAAAGGTGACTGGAGTTATGACTTTAATACAGGGAGCCTGATTCAAAATTATCAAAAGAAATCAAGTAAAAGCAGCGATGATAGTGGTTTTGTTATGACATTAGATAGAAGCAGTGACGGAACTTCAAAATCAACATATTCTAAAACACCACCATCTACACCTCACTCTACGATCCCTTCAGTTCGGCACAAAAAAAGTAGATCGAAAGAATCAAAACTTAACACAAGCGGGAAAGAAAGTATGAAAATAAATTCTAGTCGAGATTCTTTAAGCAGCCATCATTCAATTAGATCAAGAGATAGTAAATCTGACCGACAAACTCCTAAGTCTGATCACAGTACACCAAAATCAGATAAAGCAACTCCGAAATCAGGCAAAGCTACTCCTAAGTCGGGCAGAATGACTCCCAGATCTGGCTTAACAACTCCAAGATCGGGAATAGCTACTCCAAAATCTGGGGCAGTAACTCCAAAGAGTGGTCGGTCTAGCGGCAAACCAGAAAAACGATCAAAACACAAACCTTCCGAAAAAATGACCCAACTCATGTCAGAGGCGGCGTCATCTTCAAGTGAAGAAAGTATACCATATGAATTAAGAAGGCTAGACTCGTCCAGTATTCCTTATAATATAGAACCTGGTTCAGAACTCAGACACTGCAGAAGCGCAGCTTCAATTATAGAAGAGTCTAATTTAAACAATACTTTTGGCTCTGAGTCCCTTCCAAACTTAGCACCACCACCAGCCTTTGAATCGCCACCTCTAGATATTACTGATAAAGATTTTAAGATAATGCCACCCGAAAGTTTTTTGAATAAAGAAGAAAAATGTAGTAAAAGCTCAACTTCAAGCTTAAGTGAACAGAGTGGCTGGGTATCCAGTGGCCGCAGTTCTGGCCCGTCTTCGCCTGACAATGGCAGTCAATTAAATCAAAATTATACAGCTACCAGTAGTTCGGCTCCGAACAAAGTAAATGATAAGAAAGACGAGGACTATACAGAAGCTAAGAAAAATGGTGGGGAAAAAATAAGTGAATTTAAGAGAACTGTGCTGAATGGTGAGCAACTACGAGAGCGTTTGCTCAAATTAGCTGTTAAGGCGGCAAAGAATTCTCCAGAAAAAATTGAATGTTGTGATAAAGAAGTTTGTGAAGAATGCACGATATGCAGTGATTCAATTTGCACCGACAGTCAGTGTGAATACAATAAGATGATGCATAGTAATGGGATTGATGCTGGTTGTAATTCGGATACATGTAACGCTAGCTGCTTTCAACAATTTAGCGAAACTGCTGCTGCACAACTTAACCAAAGACATAATTCTTTTAGTGCCATACAAGGAAAATCTTTCACCTCAAATAGCAAAACTCCAGCTGAAGTCACTGTAAAGAAATCACAAACTATAAGCGACAATTTACATCCGTATATTCGAAAAGAGGTAACACCTAAGGCTCAGCCTGTAAAATCAAACACGTTAGATAAAAAATTAAAAGACAAAATAGAGTATACTGAAAAATTAATTGCTGCGGAAATAAGAAGCTTGACAGTAGATCGCTCCTGTAAAAGTCATAAAACAGCAGGTCCTGTAGCTGCAGCTCAAAAATATCAAGGGAAAGCAAAATCAGAAGTGGACTTAAGTCATATAGCACCAGACAATGATTATGAACATCTACCACCACCACAACAGTTTAGAGATGCTCCACCACCTCCAGACGAATTTAAGGTAAAATATTTTTTTTGCAACAAAGCATGATTCTTACTATTTTAAATTTACGTAATTTTTTTTAGGATCCACCAACAAAATCTCCAGCATCCAGTCGAAAAAGTAGTAAGTCTTCTACTCCATCAAAAACTCCGAGGAAAACTGCACCCACGTTACAACTGGACAATCCCTTGTACCATGTATGTGAAGGTAGGGGAGGAAAATAACTAACAAATTTGTAAATTTTACCTCTGATGCTTGCTCAAACTAATCCATTGCTTTCTATTTGAATCAGGAATTTTAGAGAGACGAAAGTTGAGGCCACATCAATCGATAAATACTGTGACACCCACAGGTACCACACTAAATAAAAGTCAGAGCACTGGAGAACTTGCTAGTAGAAACGAAGGTGGATACAAAGGTGTGTTGCTTTTTCGCTCTGTCAGTTCTAGTTTTTTTTATGTAACTAAAACAATCTTCTCTTGCAGATCAACGTGAGAGCAATTTTGTCAGTATTTTTGGATTGGCAGAATCAGAAAGACTATTTGTAAAATGCAGGGATGAATTTAGACAAAGTGTTAAATACCCGGGAGCCATTTATTCTGATTTTCCACCAGTAGACAACTCTCTCCCGTATTTTCATATTAGTGACGAGTACAGAATGTTTAATCCTGAAGGTATTTATGTTACTTAAGTTTTACTATTTTTGTATTTAAAAAATCGATGGCTTAGTCTGTTATTCTTCATTCGGTATATTTTTTTCTTTTCACTAAATATATTTCCCCCCATACTTGATCAATTTAAAGGAACTATTAAGACAGATTTTTATTAAAATATCGCAATTGAGTTTTAAATAAGCTGCATAATTTTCCCTCCTAACTCTTCCTCAAGCTGAGTAGGTGCTACTCATACTATATAAACTATACTATATAAACTTTATTGTCACCCCAGTTCCCATCAATATCGTCCCAATTTTATAAAATTTTGTAAAATGACGAATGTTTTTCTTCTTTCTATAAACATTTTTATTTCAGGTCTCCATCTAATCATTTGTGTTCATGGCTTAGATGGGAACGCAGCGGACCTGCGTTTAGTTAAAACTTATTTGGAACTAGGTTTACCAGGAGCTCGACTAGACTTCCTCATGTCAGAAAGAAATCAAGGAGATACATTTTCCGATTTTGATACTATGACGGACAGGTATTATGCTATCTATATTAAAATGTAATACCTAATTGTCTAGGTGTAATGGAAAAACTGTAATCACAAATATATTTTTGTTGAATAAAAATCTAATTACTAACAATTAATAATAAAAGGTTTTTTATCTGTTAAAGGCTTACATTAAACTGTTTGTTCAGTTTATATGCTTTACAAATATTAGGTGTTTTTTATAGAAATAATAAATAATATTTTTTTCTGTTACATGTAGGACAACACAAAGTGCTATATAATTTAAAATAGTTTTAAATTTATAGTTTGAATTTCGTCAAATTATTTCTAAATATTTGTTTGATTTGCTTCAATAAGTATTTTGTAATTCTTAATTACAATTTGTAGGTATTTGAAATATTAACATTATAATTTTAGTTCAGATATATTTGCGTCTAAAAAGAACAAAAATTACAGCCACTTGATCATTGGTTATCAAATGTTAAAAGTGTACAAATGCTGTGTCTCTGATGGCGGAAATATCAGACTGTTTGTAATGGACAATAAACATAGATGGCTTGGTTTGTAAAAGTGTCTGGCTCTTCTTCTTCTTCAAGCCCAACTATTCTTACCGTAACTAATCTTGTGAAATTACATTAGGTTGCTAAATCTATTTTTTATTTTTTGCAGATTGGTTCAAGAAATATTAACACATATTCAAAATTCAAGTGAGCCAGCACGAATAAGTTTTGTGGGTCATTCCTTGGGAACTATAATCATAAGATCCGCACTTGCTAGGCCACAGATGAAGCCTTTTCTGGGGAAATTGCACACATTTCTCTCGCTAAGTGGACCTCATCTTGGAACTCTATATAATTCTAGTGGCCTTGTAAATGCTGGTAAGTTTATTTTTTTATCTTAACCCTCAAAAAGTTAGATTTTTTATGCATTTTTTGTTAGCAGAAGTGAAGTTACACACCAGATTAACGGGCGCGTAAGTTTTATTAGTAAGGGGGTTAGAATATCTATGGTGTCTAAAAGGCATGGTAGTCTCGTTTTACTAGGAGAACCTTGGTATGTCTTCATTAGCAAAGTTTATACTTAACAGCTTTATAAAAATCGTTGAGAATGTCAATTTTTTTAGGAATGTGGTTTATGCAAAAATGGAAAAAATCGGGATCGCTGCTTCAATTATCATTACGAGATGCAGCCGATCCTCGGCGATCTTTTCTCTATCGTCTTAGCGAGAGAAGTCAACTGCATCAGTTTAAGCACATCCTGCTCTGCGGGTCAGGACAAGACAGATACGTTCCATTACACTCAGCGAGGCTCGAGTTGTGCAAGGCTGCTGCTAAAGATACATCACTACTCGGTCAAGCTTACAGGGAAATGGTATGTGGTCATATTTAAAAAGAAGCAATGTTTAATATAGGTTTAAGTTATCTAACTTCTATACTTCTTGTCGTCGGCGCTTGGTGAAATCCCATTTTAGACAGAATTTATAAATATCATTCTACTTCACGATAAATTTATCCTAATGAATCTAATAAAACTAACTTATGTCAATCAAAATTGAAAACCAAAAAGTTTACATCTTAAGCTTTTGGCTCGTATAGCGCTGGGCGTAGCTGAAGTAATTACCAAATATATTAAGATTTATTTCTGCTTTTGACGTCAAGAGGATTCCTCAAGAGGATTGTCGCCTGAATCTACGTAAACTGCAAAGTGAAACTTCTGCTCAAAGACAGTTACTCTCTTCTTAATAGGGTTTCTGACAAACACAAAAAATGTAGAGTTGTGTAGGAGAATCTGTTTCCAGGTACACAACATGGTGTCGCCACTGGCAGCGCGCTCATCAACAGCTTCCGTCGTGCGTTACGACGTCCAACACGCTCTGCCTCACACTGCTAGCGCGCTCGTCGGCAGGGCTGCCCACATAGCAGCCTTGGACTCAGATTTGTTCATAGAAAAGTTCCTTCTAGTATCAGCCCTAAAATATTTCCGATGAAAATCGCCTTGCTTCTCTTCAACTTCAAACACGTCTCATTTAGACAGAGCCTAATTAATATTAAACTATTTAATAATTCGTGTCAAATAAATACATAATTAGTAGATACCATTTGTACTACATTCAAAATATACTGAAACACTGCTTAACAATTATTAATAGTACTTTTCTTAACTTAAACCTTTATAAATGACCTAGAATCTATCAGTGACGCTATTTTTGAATTTCATACTGAATATTTTGAATTCTTATAAAATATTCTTCATTAAACCAAAATCACATATCTTTCAATTCGATTCATTTATTTGCAGTTAATAGGATTATTTAATACTAATTACATATTGTATTAATATAGTGGTTCATTAATACAAAAAACTTGAAGTTTACACAATGTGCAACACCTATTTCGCTATAACATACAAAAATTTATTAACCTGGTATTAATATTTTATGTGATGTAGGTACAATTTGATTTTATCACATTAGATTTTTATATACATCAGAAACATTAATATACGCAATAATAAACTAGGTAGGTATACTAATCAATAAATTGGTTTTGTTTCATACAAAAATTCTCTTGGGAAAACATAAGTTAATTGTCACATCTTACAAACTACAAACACTAAATTGTGTTTTTTATTAATATAAGTGTCCATCAAGTGATAAAATTAAAATGTTATATTTAATTTAAAAAATATTACATGCCTATAAAAATCCTGTTAAAAGTGAGTTTTGTTAATTCGTCTGTATATGTTTTTCGTATGTTAAATAACTAGTGGATTTTAAAGGTGGTCAATAAAAAAATTGAAATTAGTAGTAAGTATATAATTTCGATTTAGGTCCGCTGACTTTGTTTTGAGTTATACTTAATAATGTTTTTATTTATTGTTCACATTGATGATGTAGGTACATAGTTTTTTTTGCAGTTTTACGAGCTGCACTTAATTTATTTTTATTCATGTATTAAAACGTCTCTTAACGGACAGAATGATTGTGATTTCGTATATTGGGGAACATTTGCAACCCACACGAATATTATATAGTAAAATACTACGGTATTAATTCAAAAATGTCATTCTTTTCCAGTGCGTATCAAAAAGATAAGACATAGATTCTAGGTCAATCTAGAGACTGCACACATCTCAACACTAAATCTTATAGGTAAATTTATTATGATTGAGAATTATCTCTTACTGGCCTTTGCATGTTTAAAGTCTAATTTGGCTCTGTGTTTTAAGACCACAATCATCTCAAACCTTTGCGCATTTGTCTAGCATTTACCACTCACTCAAATAAAAGTCTTTACTTTACAAATTATTACTGCACTTTTGAGTCAATGTTCTGCTTTTGAGTCAATATTCTCAAATTATGCAAGTGGTTTAAAGGTAGACATTTAAGACTTTAAGTACAGTAATAATAAGTTAAAGTTTGCAAATCATTCATGTTTTAATGACACGTTTTTACTTTTTAAACAGTTCAAATCTATAGATAATTTTATTAAGATTTTGATAACTCAATAAAGTGTGATATAAGAACTCTATTGATTAAAACATATACTTACTATGATAAATAAAATAACCTGAGATGAAAAAGGAATTATTTAGTATAAGACGGATCTTTACACCAAATATTTAAGACTTCGATCTAGCAGTGTAGATATGTAGATGTTAATTATTGTACTAGGAATTTATTAATTGTTGTGAAATACGGATGGTGGCATAATCAGAATGTTTCTATGTATGTTTGTAATGCTAAGCCCGCAAATTATGTATCAGTTGCTTGAACAACGGTAACACTTGACAATTTTAAAGCTAACTAATTTAAGCATATCCTACAAAATTGTTAATAAACAAAAAAGTCAGTATCGCTTTCATAGTTAATTTTTCACTAAGTAATTTTGCTTCAATGTGTGACGAACATCCTTAGAGCCCTTTCACATACGCGTCAGTAGTGCGTTTTGCTGTTTGCTATCTTGTGAACAACTTTTAAATAAATAAAAACAACAGTAGTGAAGCTAATTATGCACCTAAAACAAAAGCAGTTGTCATTGATAAAAAAAATTCAACCCTTCTATAAATTTTAAAGAAAGAAAAAACTTCGCCCCATTCGGGATTTGAGCCTGTAATCTTTCGTCTCAAGCCGGCGAATGCTCTAACCATTTGAGCTTCTGAGGTTTCAAGTCCCGTGGCGAAATTTTTAATTACTTTCTTTACCGTTGACTTCCTTGTCATGAATATTTTTCAGTCTTCTCCATTTCGGTATTTTAATAGTCATTGTAAAATACACCAACCTGTTGCATTGATGTGTTTTAAAACGACTTTCATAAAAATTACATATTTTCAAAACTTTTTCTCCTTTAAGGTTTAACATGAATAATATTATGTGACAATTAAGTAATCTAATAATAAATACAAAACATTATCAGTATCATACATGATGAAAATCAGTTTGACCACTTTAGTTATGGATCCAATAAACAAAAACAATACTTTTTTGTGATTCAGTGCAGCTGCTTTTTTGCACATATGCCTGGTTCCTAGGCTTTGATGGTATATCATATTGAGTTCAATAACTACCACTGCATGTTTGATGAAGCCTGATTACATGGGCTTAGCCTTAAATCTGAAATATACATTAGAATAAAGATGTAAATTTTATCGAATGTTAGACTGATCTTTAAAATTATATGATTATTATGTATTAAGATATCGGATAAGTTTATTACAATTTTTCTTGTTTGTAGTACGTACCTACTTATAATTTGACATTGTTATTGAATCTTATTCTGTCCATTTTTTGTCTTATTAATATTATATAGGTAAAGTTTTATACACATACTTTTTATTTGAGTTTTATAAAGTAGTTAGGTGCGATGACAACATACTTGATCATAAAACAAAATTTAAAATGAATTTTATACTCAAATTATAGTTCCTTGGTAGGTAATGAAATATCTATTAAATATGTTTAATGAATAACATCCCACAATACTATAATAAAAAATATTAGCTATCAATTTATTATTATATTATGTTAAAGGAATGTTCTGTCTCATACGAAAGCTGCAAATAAGCAGCCAGAGTTTTATGTTCGTACTTTTTAGTAGACAAACTGTAAAAACAATTACTGTCTAAACTCACTAAATTACCTGTCGTAAAATAAACAATGACTAAGGTAGGTATAAAATTAGATTGCTATTGGAGAGTACTTTAGTTTATGTTTACTAATAAGTAATAAGACAGTAAAATGTCTTATTAATAACGTAAGGTTCAATCTGGTCTTATAATCTTTATCATACTGATACGTACTATAATATCAACTTTAGTCTTTCTTTAGTCTCTGTTTGTTAATAAGACGGTAAGAGTTTGCATACTGTACCTAACCTATTTCATAAACATACCAAAATCTTCACAAATTTAAAACAAATCACCTCAAAAAGGATTGAAGTTGTCATACGATGCTCTAACAATTTGAGGTAGTGAGGACTCAAATCATGATGTAAAATGTTTAATTTCTTTCTTATCTTTGCTACACTACTTAAATTATTACTAAATAAAGCTAAGCAGTTGTTTTTTGTCAATTTGATTGAGCTCAGTAATTTCTGGAAAAGTCAGTCAAATAATAAAAATGCATTTGACATGAATTAAAGCCCAATATTTGGTTAAATATAACAGCTGGACCTGTAGAGTCAAAAAGCTGGTGTTATCAGCTCCACTAGGATAGTCAAGGTTTTCAATCAATTTTATTTATTTTAACTAAAATCAATAGTTATGACTTTTAGATGTAATGACTTCCAGTTCCAATTCAAATTCAAACCCCTTTATATACTTAGAGACAGCATAGTTATGTAGGTGTAAAACATAATTTCTATTCTCAGTAGAACTTCGAACATTGTATCTTGTCAAACAGTCGGGTAATGGAGTCCATTTATTGAAAGATACAGTTTTTCGGACTTTGTAGCTGCAATAATCCATGAAATAGGATAAGAAATAACGAAAAATACGTTTTCTCTTTATTTACAATAAATACAGATTATGAAATAGTCCTATGGCCTAAAACCAATTTATGTTCCTTTTATCATTTTTATTGAAAAAGCTTGGATACCATCATCTGAATCTGACTATACAAATATTATATTTCACTGTGGTAATAATATTATACTCATGTAATAACATTTAATTTAATTTAAACATTCATTATTCTGTTTTATTTGTGTAGATACTTGGATGATTGTATGTATGTTTATGATGTACCTATTTACGCCTTAACCCCTTAATTGATATAATATCCAGTCAACACATGAGTTCGTGGTAAATATGTTATGGGTTGTTACCTTAGTTAGCTACCACAATATTATCGGAATTTGTTCTTATCAGTTGCCGTAAATGGCGCCTCCTGTTTATGTTCATCAGTGTAAGTATTATTTTACTATAATATCTAGCCGCTAGAGGATCGGAGTTATTGGGCCTTAGGTAAAAACTGCTCTTTGTCTAACATACAAATATTAAATAAACATGTTCAGAAAATTTCGCGTATACTATGTTTATTATATAACAAGATTGTAGACTCTAATGTTCACCCTTAAATCGCTGGAAGCTCATTTTAAAGTCAATTTTAGTCTAGGTGCTAAATTTAATTTAGAGTCTAAACAAATTTCAAATTATCTCTTCATTCAAATGTTTGGAAAAAATATTAAAACACATTGAAGACAAATTAAATTGTTGTGAAAATATAAGGTTTATTTGCTTAGGTCAACTAGAACGATTTATAATTCTGTAGTTTACTTCAAAAACATAACGACTAAGAAAATAATTAATGGGGCCTTATACCTAGTGACGATTTTTTTAAAGCAGTAGTAAATAAAATCAGCCTACTTTAAAAGCATGTTGTCTTTGCACAAAGCAAGTATAGTGATACCACAGTACGAGCCAGCCCACAAGATACGTCGAAAAAATAACGAAATTTTTGTTTTATGGCAAAATATCTTAAATTTTTTAACCTCCTACTTCCGTTGCTTTAGCCAAAGCAAAATACTATGCTGGCCTAAAAGTTTAAGATTCATTTGCAGTAATTTTGGTCAAAATCCAATTGATAGGTATAGTAATTTGCATACGAATAATATTTCGTTCTGGCATCGCTGCGGCACTTGACGTATCGTGTGGCCTAGCACTAATGCTCACAGACATGCTTAAATCTATACTTATAATAATTGATTAATAAAAAAGTGTAGTAGAGAAATAGAGATTTTGTAAATAATAAAATTTATTTGTAAATTGCGATCGTACGATAAATGGCAATGTGTCGATGTTATACACTTATTATAAATAATAAATAATGCCTGAAAAATAATATTATTTTCATTTTCTTCTCATGTATTCTCTAAAGAATTATTATTAAAATATTGATTTTACTTCTTTTGATTTTTCGGAAACTCTCACTCGACTGCAAGATGGAAAAAAAATTTGAAAGCAAATAATTACATTATCTTACTGTCTGTCATCTTAAGTCGTACCCACATAGTGTTAAACCTATTAACAAACACGGCGTAAAATACGCCAAGGTTCAACCTGGTATTATAGTCTTTATTACAATGTATTACAGACTTTAATATCAACTTAATTTTACTCCTTCTTTAGTCCATGTTTATTAATAAGACGGATAGAGTATAGAGGATGAGACACATTAGTTTCTGTTTTCATATTCTTGTCTTTTTCCTATTTTGTTCGGTCATCGGTAGGTATATTATTTTTCCCCGTGTTGATCAGGGTCCGCTGAATAATAGACTATACACGTCTGCCAGGCAGCTCGTAAGAGGCGAGCACAGATTAATATATAGAGTACTCTATACTCTATACATACTGGTGTTACAGAGCTGTGCAGAAACATGACCGGGTAGGGCAAACTCTACTAAGGCTGACTAACTTGACTACCACCTAGTCAGATGTCACGTTGTTAGTGACGGTAAGCTTATGCTCGCCTTTTAAGAGCTGCCTGACAGGAAGGCAGATGGTCTATTCTACACAGGAGTCCAAAACAACAAGGGAATATGAGTTAGTCAGCCTTCTTGACGTATTAAATGTAATACATCAATATTGTTATGTATATGTTTTCAAAACGCTATTTCTGATATCTCGCGTATGTTGAAAATCCTAAAGGCTAATAGGTTTGTATAGTTTGAACAGCACAGGTTAATCAGGTAATTTTTTTGCTCATTACCAACAACACCAAGAATGTTTTTTTTCTCCTATTCCTGCCTCCATAATCATTGTGTCGTGATCTGGTCCGCAGAGTAGGGTACAGGAAAGCGATGCTCCTATAATATCTACGAGGTCTATACACCACGATGTCTATACTTCCATCACCCGATCCTGCAATTTCGCCGCTCCGGGCAAAATAATATTTCCCGCCTATTATACATATAATAACTATTTAAAAAAATATACCGATAGGTACCCCCAGAATTTCAGCATTGTGCAAACGGGTCTTGAATTATCATCCTGTATTCCTGACTCTAACATTGGTAGGTACCTCCATTCTGGCAAATAGTTACCTTTTTAGAATTACTCATATTAAGTATACATATAGGTATATATCTAAATATAAAGATAAGAAGATGCAGCCTTTGAGAAGATAAACAAATAAAGTGTCATTTTTAAAACCACTTTTAAAGCCAAAACCAGCCCACTGCCACTTTTATGATTGAACGATAGAAAACCTTAAAAACTAATATAAAAAAAACCCTGTTTCTGTTTGTGCTGCACAGAATAACTAATAAGCAAAAATTATATAAATACTACGTAATAAAAGGTGGGACTTCCAGATACTATGTATCTAGTAAACCCATAGAATTAGGTTCCTAAATCTATGAGTAAACCCGAATTTTGTATAAAGTTAACTTAAGTGACACATGTCACTTGACATAACATGGTGCAAAGGTATAGCCCGTATAATTTGAAAGTAAGTGTAAAGGCATTCAGATATGAGGCAACTAGTGTCATATGATTTAGGCGAATAAAAAACATAGCAAACTTATAATAAGTACTCTGAAAACGATGGCTGAATTATTATGATGACAGTCAAAATATATTAAAGCGCCATCTGTTGATACTTCCCGGTATTGCGGTACAAGTGCATTTTATTCTAGCTACAGACTTTTGCTTCTTCTTATAAAGCTAAATCTTAGCTACATTTAGCGATCTTAAAACTCCTTTCCTTTTAAATTACATATTTGTTATTTAAATCATTTAATTCCAAACATTTTTTTAAATTCCTAAACTTACAAATTTAATGGCAACTCTTCTTTTCAATCTATGATACCAGCATAATACAGTTTCCCTGAATTGTGGGCAATAATAAAAATATAATAAAATAATAATAATTATTATTATTATAGATTAAGGCTTCAAAGGTGTTTATTTAATTTCAGTAATTATAGAAACAGAATACCTGTAGTGATAAACAGTCGATATCAATAACATTTAGTATGGCTTAATGTTACTGATGTTGGCACGATGCACAATTTTTAGTTACTTTAGTTAAATAATACTTATGGCCCTACTCAAATATCAATGTTTAAAGCAGTCAGCAAATCTAAATTTTCTTTACAACCTTTAAAATTACTTAATGATAGATAGAAAGTTAATTGACCTTACTTAATTATTTAATAATATTAATTGACAAACTAAAAAAAAATGGTTATAGTAAGTTTTGTTGAATTTGGTTATAAATCAATAAATATTATCCCAAATTGTATTTACAATTTGAAGTCTTATAAAATATTGGAGATATACATGTTGAAATACCGAAATACATCGCACACAAAATTAACTTAGTTCAAATCACATTAGTAACAAAATTATTGTAATATGATAAAGTCACTAAGATCTGGAAATATTGTATGGGGTAAAATGTTAACATGATCTAACTATTGGCAATACTGTTTCTATTTGTCAAATCAGTTGGTGGGGCGTTATCAGTGGGTGTTGGACGTTATTAAATAATTTTTAATATTTTTTTAAAGACACATTTACATGAAATAAAAAAAATATATTGTGAAAAGTTATAACAGTAATTTTTAATTTATCTATCAGTTAACATAATATCAGTTTTAAAATCCCTTTAATCGGGCAATGCGGACTGCTATCCGGGGGATATTTTAATTAATAAGATAGTGATTTTAAAAATTCACAATGGGAAAACTTCTGAGTCTTTTAGCTCGAGATGATTCAAATTGTTGTTCTTCTCCGCGATACGATATCTTCTTGGATTTTGAGAATGCAGCTCCAACCGAAACTGAGCGCGAAGTCTACGAAGAAGTTCAGAGAGTTTTACTAGATTCGGATAAGATTTTAGAGGAGATACAGTGTTATAAAGGTGCCGGGAAAGAGATAAGAGAAGCTATTGCTGATCCTTCCACTATCACTCAAGAGCGAGCTTGGCGAGCCGTGAAGCCATTGGTGGACAAACTACTAGGATTTTACAATCATTCCTTGCAGCTGCAACGGGTATGTAGCATTTCTCTTAATTGTAACTAAATAACATTTCATAGACTCCTTGACTACAATAAAACCCTGTAATTGAATATGTTATTGTCATTTCTTCAAGTCATGTCTTATCAAATGTTTACAAGAGAATCAGGTATTCGGTATACTAAAACACAAATGTCTACAGTTTTAAACATCAATAATGGGATGCAAAAGGATTGAAAAATGCATTAAGTACAATAAATACATACATTTTGTTTGGATTAAATATTTAACCCAAAAAAAATATAGATAGGATCTGCTTGTCTGAAAATAATTCTAGTAGTTCTCATGTTTTCAATCACTACTTTGACGTAGAACATTACTAGCAGTACTGTGGGTTAATCAAGCCTTTTTTTGCCTTTGCTTATAAAATGAGATAACAAGCTGGTTCTTCTCATGGCAAGACATAACAATCTCATACAAAAACCAGAGGTTTGCTACTCTTTTTCTGTCTTCTGCTGCCTTGCAGCATTCACTGCTACATTGCAGCATGCACTGTCAGATGTTGCTATTTCATTTGCTTCTTTTGTCTGAATTAAAGGCCTTCCCCATTTACAATAATATATTTTTCATTAAATAACTTAAAAAAGGACTATGGCCATAGGCTTAGCCTTATCTCTTGATAACAAGTTACAAGCAAAACATACTTATATACCTGCTTAACACGTTCCGCCGCGGTAACGGCGTTGACCGTTAATTTGAAATTCATATAATGGCAGTACGGGTATCGCCGTTTTCACGAAAATCAATCTAAAAATCACTACGGCGAGGGCCGTCAAATTTACATTAGTGTTTCATAGAAAGCAGCCTTACTGTCATTCTGTACAGGAACCTTGAGTTCTTAGCGTCAAAAATACATGATTGGTAATCACATTTTAGGTATCAAACACACACATACTCAGGGGCTACACAGATTGACAGTACGGTGATGACAGTTGTGTTTGTATGAAAGTCACTTGGACGCGTTAGTATAGTGTCTCCACCTCCACTCCAGTTGTTCGCTAAGAGCGGTCAGTAGCAGTGGCGCGCCAGTTTGTTCCAGAACGGTTTGAGAATACGTACATCGCGCCTTTTGCAACAAAAGTAAGTAATAATTGAAATGGGTGGTACATTATCCTCTTATTTATATTATCCTTATACCAATATTTTTGTTTCTAGATGAATAAAGATGAAGAATGGATACGGAAGCTTCTAGATGACGTGTCTACCCCCGATACAACTCCGGAGCGAGACCCATATAGCGATCACGACGGGAAATATGGGTCAGATACGAATTATGAACCTGATGTCAACGAGTTATTGAGTTCTGATAATGCTTCAACTTGTTCATCAGAATCAGTAACTGATACCGGTGAACTGCATCGCAAACGTAGCAGGTTAGTTCCATCAATAGGCGTGCCAAGAAATGAATAGATTTTGCGTTGTAATTGCGCAGCAAGCACTGACGCAAAAGGTGAAAAAAAAATTAGCGACTTTTTTGAGGCACTCTGTGGTAATTTCCGTGATGTGTATGGTCCTGGGAAAGAACTATCAATAGATGTATCTTTAATACTATTAAGGGGCAGACTGCACTTTCGTCAACAAGCCCTTGCAACAGCCAAAGCCAGCAAAAATAGTATACAGTAGTCATTGGCCTGAAACCATTCCGACTACAGAAAATTCAAAAAGGAATATTAAATACCTCAACTGCTCTTTGTGTAGCAAGAAGAAACTAGGTTTAGGTGCAAAATTTGGAAAAAATCCTCTTTGTCCTGCTTGTTTCGAGGAATGGCATATAAATTATGTAGTAAATGAGACTGGATCCGACTGATTAATTAATGACTAATAATATAAATGGAAAACTATTGATTAAAGAAGTGAATTTATTTTTTAGTTTTTGTTTTGATTATATACAATACGAAAAATTAAGGAGACTGACTAATTTATTAAGTTTATTAGATTATACAAGAAGAAGATATATATTTATGATAAATAACAGTTTAAATTTTAAATGTTTTTTGCTATCAGGCCTGTTGTTGTGGCCTTACCAAAGCTGTTAGTGGCTGTGTTATTCAATAATAAATAGTGTAATATACAATACTGTTTTATTTACTGACTTCTTATAAAGCAAATGGCAGATCTTTGTAGAAATTATGTAATACGGCAGTCACCGTGGCATTGTATTCGTACATAGATTGACTACAATTATATGCCAGTATGGCTACTACCGTATAACGGGTATGACCGTACCGGCGAATCATATAGTATTGTTACAATGAAAATAAGCACTACGGCTATACACGGTATACGGTCATAGCAGGCACTGACATAGACTTATTGTTAAATAATATTATGTATAACTAGTACGGGTATAGGCGTACGAAAAATTTCTATGAGAAATGTTAGTGTCATAGCAGTGTGGAGTACCGCGCTGGAACGTGTTAATTTTTTTTTTATGTTATAGGAAGGCAAACAAGCAGACGGATTTCCTGATGGTAAGAAATTAACTCCGCCTAGAGACACCAAAGATGGATTACATTTAGACTATCCACAATAACTTGATAAACAAGTGACCAAAACATGGTGCATTATAAAATCTTTCAATAAATTGTTTGTTCTACAAAATGTAAACAGTCTGTGTGAAATTATTATCAGGAGGATGTTTGTTCTTATCACTCACTTAATAATGTTTCACTTAGAGATAACATGATTTATCAGTTTTCCTAACACTGCATGGGGATGCAATCCTTTTACAAACAATGATATGTCAGTCATAAACAGTTCAAATAATTGTTAAATTAGATAAATCATATTATAAAATGTAGTTACAGTTAAACTGTTAAGACTGAGTTACCTTGTTTCATTATCTTATACATATTGACAAGATGTGCATAAGTTTTTTTTTAAATGTCTTAAACTTTTGTTTTTTTATGTGATGATGACAGCAAATGACTATGGCTCTCATCCTTTATATGCTAAATATACATATATACAAGTTACAGCCGTACTTAGAGAGGTAATTTTTTTAATCAGTTTTTAAGTTAATATTTTCAATACAAAATTGTGACTTGATGATAGATTAAATGTAAATTGAAATTGCAGTGTATGGTGGTATGTATTTTAAATTAATAACAAGTATTAACAAATCCACACTGTATGTTTTTCCTACTATTTATTCTGACGCCTGGATAGAATGTTAGTTAAAACAAAATTTGATGCATGACTAGGTACTTTCTATTCCTAAAACTCTTATTACTTTCATAGGAGTGTAAATCACTTTGAAACAAAGGTGAAGCTGCAGCTTGTAATTTACATACAATCTATGTAAAACATTGTACACACCATATTATCATAATGTACCTAGCCAGTATCTAGACATGCATGCACACTCATAGCGAATTAGTCTCAATATGCTAGATACTCCAGACCATCCTTTAAATAACTTTTTACAAAACTTGACAATTGACTCTACAATGCACATCAGAATAGAAAATATGCAAGCATGTATTAGACGTACATGTTTGAAATAAATTTCTGCATTTTTTGAAGAAAGAAAAAGGTTCAGAGTAATATTTATTTGAATTAAACTAAAAATTATTTACAAATTATGTATGTTAAAAATTGTTACAAAAACATTTAAACACACCATGATATTAAACCACATTGTGGTGTGTAAATTTTTCAATGTATGGTCTGAAAATATGTATATGATAATGATTTGCTATTTTTTTCTACCCAGCTAAATGGTTTGTATGTGACATTTTCAGTGTTATATTCAGTAGCTTGTTATTAACAATATTGTGCTGATATATTTATAAAGACATGCTCATCCATCTATTGTTGCGTAAACAAGGTCACGGGGATGTGTCATGTCTGTTGTTTTAAAGGTTATAGCTATATTTGTAAATCACCCCTTATATTATACATTAAGTATTTTACATAACATGGGTTTTAGTATAGAAACCTTTCTAATAGCAATTTATCTTCTTCGAGAGATGTTAGTAAAGTTCTCTATGGTAGATACCAATGGAGGATCTGTCTCTGAGGAGTTATTTGTAATATTACAGTGGGTTTTGATTTGAGAACATCTAAATTTTAGTGCTGTCATCTAGGTATAGTGGTACCTGCTTTGAGATTTCAGTGAATTTTTTGCAATATATTATTTCAATTTAGAAACAAATATCTGTGGTTACATTTTAAAACATAATTACTCAGGGATCTTTCAGGATAGAGTTTACTTATTCCTAAATGGATTAGGACACATCTGTGAGACCTCTTGCGTTGCTGCTATTTGAGAGAAATGGGGAAGTCTGGCCTTTAGGTGAACTGCTTGCTTGTTTGCATCTTTTTCCACAGAAAAAGATGTACCTAATGCAGATTTTGGTCTTGGAAACAAATGATTATATTTATCTAGCCGTAAAAGTCATAAAATACTAAGTGTGATTACTCATCACTACATGAACTATCTCTTTGTTTCTTACCCTTTTTATTGTAATAAAAATGACTATGCTTCCAAATTCAAATTCAGACCCTCGACGCAAAACAGGCGACTAACTTACGTCAAGTTAATAAACAAACAATATGCTTTCGCTTTTATATTTATATCTAATATCTAAAAAGTATTTACGACCTATTTCCAGTAGTTAAAGACCTGCTGGCTGCTGGATTATTCCATCAGAGCAGCCAGATAAAACTAGATGGAGTGTTTTACAAAAGCTGAACCTTCATTTTACCACTGTCGTACCTATTTAAAGTTATAACGACATTGTTCTCCATCGTCGTATTCCCTACTGGGGATAAGGTAGCTGTTTGACGAACAAACACATTAAGACTCGCGCATAAGATACTGACGCACCAGTAACTTCTATGGCGTCAATAGGCGACGATTGTCTGTTACCATAAATAAACACCTGCTTGATCCGGCAAATGATTTTTGAGTTATCCATACTTAACCCGTTATAAAAAAAAATACGCGCTCGTTGATCTGGTGTGTAACTTCATTTTTTGCTAGCAAATGTGGAGTAACACACCAGATCAACGGGCGCGTAAGTTTTATTTGTAAGGGGGTTAATATAATAAATGCGAAAATCTCTCTTCATGGCTAAACCGCGGAACAGATTGTTATAAAATTTTAAATTATTAAATATATATAGCTAAAGATTCAAATTCAGACATACGGTATTTAAAGGACGTATAAGGGGTGACATTTTGTTTAAAAGTGTAACTATTGTACTCTAACGAATTCGCGGGCACGCAGCTAGTACTTAATAATGCGTATTTTTAATTGCTTAGATGACAATATTAAAATTTAAATAGACTTTTTACGATATCACTGTGTTTAAATGATCAGTAGAAAACCTGCAGTGAAGAATGATCTCTTGCTGTAGGTACGCCGCACGAGGGAGCTGTCACAGCTGGATTGGTACCAAGCGAGAGCAATTGCATCCTTTTAACGTGTTTTACCAATGCATGTCACAATCATTCAATTTAGTGTATGAGTGTACGCTAGTTGAACCCTACGTCTATATATTGTATGATTAATTAATTTGATTCATTCATTCATTCCGACGAGAACACAAGACAACAGTAACGTTATATTATCTATACAAATATTGTAAATGCAAAAGTCTGGCTTAACCGATTTTGATTAAATTTAATATGAAAACAGTTAACGATCCGAGTTCAAACATAGGCTATTATATAATAAATATATTTTGTTTTTTCAAAAATTATTCCCACAGAGGGCAATGTTAGGGAATAAAAGTTTGTTATTAATAAACATAAACTAGTATAGATATAGTACTCCAAGGTTCAATCTGGTATTATAGTCTTTATAACGCTGATGCAGACTGTAATATCAGCTTTACTCTTACTTTAGCCTATGCTGAATAATAAGACATACGTCTGATCTGGCTACGTCTAATAGAAAATAAATAACCGAATCTTAATACAAAATGTTTGGGACTGACGTAATCGCTTAACGTCATGTGTAAAAAAAGATAAAAAAATACAAAATTTTCATGATTTGTTTTTGCAAAGTAATAGATAACTGTTATCAGCTCTCGTCACGTTATAGGAACTGGCAATCACTGATATTATCTAAAGATAAGTGCCTACTTAACATAAAACATGCTGTGTATACGCTGTATGAAAATTTATAGGAAAATTTATACCTATACATAGACACACACAAAATTTGTGTTTCTGTAATATTAAAATAACCGCTTTATACACTTCATGCATATGAATGTTATACCGCTTATTTGACGGCCTCGTTGGTTGAGGGGCTGGCGTACACGCCTAACTTCACCGACCAACTACGAGGCTCTAGTTCGATTCCCGATGGGAACAGACATTTGTGTGATGAACATTTTGGTGTCTGCGTTTTCGTGTCTGTGCG
>NJDC01000966.1:341001-351527 GCA_002245475.1 Calephelis virginiensis
TCTGTCATAATCAATCTGGTAATGGAACGGTGGTGTTTTACGTAGTTACTTACGTTCAACTGTTATAAAGAGAGATAGGCTTAAGGCTTTGTTGCTAAAACATCGCCGCTGTGGTTTAGCAGTCCAATTGTTAGACTTAATTTCACGAGTTCCCGGGTTTGATCCGTGGGTTGAGCAACAAAAAAAATATTTTATCTATTTTCTAATATAATAACGTTGCCCGGGATTGAATGTGCTCGTTTGGCGATAGGTTTTCCACCAATCACATTGTGGGGCCTAGAGTCTTCGGCTAGTCGTTGATAATCAATTATCGGTGGAAGTTTCAGATAAATACAATCAAATAGAATATTAAATACCGTTATACCGTGATTAAATAAATCAGGGCCGTCACAAAATTTTTGAAGAAATCTATATAAAGGAAAAAAAGTATCTAGCCGAAAACACTAAATCCAACAATGTGATAGGTGGCAAGCCACGCCAACGCAAGCGAAAATTGGAAAAACCCATATTTTCTTTTTGTTGCCCGACCCAGGAATCGACCTGGACCGCTAGACCACAGAGGCGATTTTTAGAGAATAATTTAAGAATTATCAACTAAGATTATTTACCTAATTAAAACCTAGTTGAAACGTTGTCAAAGCTAGTGTAGGTATGATGTATAATATCGAGGAAAATGTGAATTTTCTTTTCTTGTGAAGGAATTTCTACTAAAATTAATAAAACATGCCTTCAGATTTCCGATAAGTGAACGATGGAGTTTTTACAGTATCCTGATGTGGAGCAAAGTTAGTGGTGCGTGCAGTACGTTGCACTCGCTTATATTTCATTCGCCCACCATGTTAGATGTTAGATTGTAACGTTAGAATTTTGTTGTAGTTAATGTTTTAATGTCCATTTAAATGCCCTATGTCTTAAAGAGCGAAGGTGTGTGTGTCTGTCTGTGTGTCTGTCTGTGTGTGTCTGTCTGTCTGTCTGTCTGTCTGTCTCTCTCTCTCTCTCTCTCTCTCTCTCTCTCTCTCTCTCTCTCTATGTGTGTGTGTGTGTGGTGTGTGTGTGGACCAATTTTGATTAAATACGAAACGGATATAGCATAAATCTCTTTTAAAAGGAAAATTGAGTTCGGTCATTTGCCGTGCTTAAATTGCAAATACCATCTGCATTTATTTCCTTAGGTACCACGTTGCGATTTGATAATTATTTTTTCGAAAGATAGCAAATGAGTCCGAAATGGTTCTACATAAATTTTATCAACATCGTATTAGTTGTTTTTTTTTAGTTATGACACAAACTTCTCATTTATATTATTAAGTGTAGGTAGGTACCACTAGTTGAATAAAAATAATATGAAAAATGAAATTAATATGAGACCACCTCGGTTCTATGACTTATATAAACTTCAAAATCGGTTGGTTATTGGCTGAGTTATCTCGAAACATACAAAAAAAAATTAAAACACATACAGTTGAATTGAAAACCTCCTCCTTTTTGGAGTCTGTCAAAAATTTCAAAGAATTAGTTTAAGACTAGCAGTTAGCACCAGCTGCAATATCGTAGATATATCTTATTTTATATACGTTTTTCTGATGTATGTCAAGTTTGAGATAACTCTTATAATTTATTATCAAGAAGCTACCTAACCCCCGCTTTAAACTAGAATTCCTAATTAGGGAATCTAAAATTAGCCTCTGACACTTCACATGTGCGAAGTTCAATCTAAATTATGATCTAATTCATTACTCAAATCTCGCAAGTGGACGACTAATAGCGTTAAAATGTGGATTTAAATTTTCGATATCAATGTCGTCTGTGTAAAGAATAAGTACGTATACCTATAGTATAGTATACATAGTATAGTAGTAGTATAGTATATATAGTAGTATATACGTATAGGTACCTAGGTACGGTATCACTGCAATGCAACTACAATAGTTGAACCTATTAAGATCTTACCATCTCTTAAACACCAAAACGAAACACCTTCCAAAAATATTTTTAAACTTCGTTCATAATAATTGGTGAAATAATGGCCTATCAAATAAAAAATCTAAATAAAAACTCTAATTTTGAGAACTTCGTCTTTTTTAAATGTCATTAATAACTTTGTTATTTAACGTCGTTAATAACGTCGTTAAATAACAAAGTGTTGCTGTAAACATTAATATATAAGTTATTAATATTTATTTTAATGTCAATAACCCTAAAATAAAAAAAAATCAATGGACCCCCGATGAAACCTTTATATACTTAGTAGCTGACCCGACAGACGTTGTTCTGCTTTACTGTGTTTTTGGTAAAAATGTGGAGGTGAGTCACCCTTATCACTTAGGGGTATGAAAAATAGATGTTGGCCGATTCTCAGACCTACTCAATATGCTCACAAAATTTCATGAGAATGGTTCAAGCCGTTTCGGAGGAGTATGGGAACGAACATTGTGAAACGAGAATTTTATATATAAGATATTAGCTAAAATCCACCTTGATCACGTCAGCTTTCAAACAAAAAATCACATCTAAATTGGTCCACCCGTTTAAAAGTTACAGTGATACAGACATATTACAGACAGATACACACACTGACATACACAGTCACGTTAAACTTATAACATCACTCATCTACCTTTAGACCTTTAGACTAGGTTAACCTCTGTATTTTTCTCATCAAATTGTAACTTTTGTAAATTAAATGTCAAATTCCTGGAGGAGGGCGTTGACACGCGCTACACAGTTTAATACTTTTGCGTTTGTCATCTACCTCATTATTGAACTTAAGTTTTTATTCCTAATAAATGATTTTTAATATATTTTTTAATTTTTTTAATTTTCCGTCGGTGGTTAAAATATATATCAATAAATTTCAGCTTAGAGCAATTCGAAGTAAATTCTTAACATCCATGTGCGAATTGTAATCAACCCAACGATGTTCTAATTAATTGCTAAATCTGACAAGTGGACCGCTAATTGCGTTAATTCAATGGGCAAATGCGGCGGCCTCGTATATACCCGCCGATTTTATCATATTCGTTCTGCTGCTAGATATGCTAGGTATAGTCACGGTAATGTAATGTACAGTAGTTTAAGTCGGCTCTGTTTTTTTAATCAAATACCTACAGTGGTGCGGCGCGTCAACACGCGATAGGGCTACGCGCTTTCAATGTTATAAATACATATGACTATTTGAATTTCTTGCTAATTATGTGATCGTTAATATTGTTTTTTAAACGAATAAAAATTGTAAAATGAAGAAATATGTGGTGTTTTTGATTACTAAATTACATAAAACCTGTGTTAAATCGCTTCAGCGAAGCTCAAAAATAGCACTAGCCTATAATTGTTCTTTACAATATTTAGTAAATATTTGTATTAATTAAACCAAAATGACATAAACAAATCGTACGCTTAGCTATCGGTTACAAAATAGAATAAAACACTGTAACAGTCGGATCCGTCCGTCACTGTAGTGCAACCGCGAATGATAGCATACCGAATGCATATCGACAGGACAGGAAACGACAAATCAAACGGAGAGTTTTGCTCGTTTGTTTGAGGATAGAATCATGTATGTTATATTACCGTAGTATGATGATTAGTGAATTAATTTACCCGTTTGCCGGTTCGGTGTTGGTCCTGGGTCTCATGGTTTTCTAATCACATAAACCATTTACAGTTCTACCTGTCAAATCGTAAGAAGCGAGCATAGTTTAAATAGGTCATCACTAAAAAAAATCAAATCATCACTAGAGCGCAATGAAACTGCGAAAACCGTCTCCATTTATTTAAGTCAACAAATGATTCCTAAATGGTTCCAAATAAATTTTGTTAGCATCCGACTAGTGGTTTTAAAGTGATACTTAATAGTGCATAAATATAAGCCCATATCCCCGAAGAGGTAAGCAGAGACACAACCAATTGTGGGACTTAGTGTCTTCGGCTAGTCGTGGGAGCCCTGGTTGTGTCTCTGCCTACCCCTTCGGGGGTGTGGGCGTGAAGATACTTGGTAATTAATAATTGAAGGTTGGATGTTACGCCCCATTAATTATAATCACTCGGACATAACTTTTTGTTTACGTTAGCGTGGCAGCCATTATTCTCGTTTGATTGCATATATCTTAATAATGGAGTGATTTACTTACATACATAGTTAATGTGGTAACGGCATGCCCGATATGGAATAATAATTATTGCAGTCTGTTTACTAGAACTGATAATATGGTTGCACGCAGGAATTATACATTTCAAATAGTTTGTGTTTTATATCAACTTCTACGGAAAATTGAAGAGAATATTTTAAAAACTTTAGAAAAATATCTTCACGCTCATATTCCCGAAAACGTAGGCACTAGTCTCACAATGTAATAGTTGACAAGCCTATATATAGCCCAGCTGGTACATATCTAATCCCAGGCAACGTTATTTTTTTTATTAAAAATTGAAAATACATATTTCAATTTTTTTTTGTCCGATCCGCAAAATTAAACCCGGGACCTCAAGGAGTTAAATCCGACGTCAAACCGCGAGACCACAGGCGATTATTTTTTTTTAAATAAATAAGCGAGTTAAAAAACCTCTGGATGCAAGAGGCTGATGACCGTGACTTGTGGTGCTTTTTGGGGGAGGCCTATGTCCAGCAGTGGACGTCCTCCGGCTGATGGTGATGAAGCTAATTAAATCTATGAAAACCGACTCCAACTATTTTCATTGCGTACCACGTCGAGATTTGATCATTCCTTTTTCGATTGATAGCAAATCGTACCGAAGTGGTCCCACATATTATAAACATCCTACTAGTCATTGATGAGGTCGTCAATGTAAGTGTTAAATTTATGCACTATTTAGTATTTAACTCAATAATCAGCGGGGTCAGTTCTTAATAAAAATAAATGTGGGACCATTTAGGAATCATTTGCAACACATACTTAAGAATAAGGATATATCTTTTGAAAAAATAATCGCTAAAAACAAGTTGGTTATTGACCCTAGTCCTAATCGCCAAAATACAAAAAAAAACTAACAGTTGAATTTAGAATCTCCTGTTTTGGAGTTGGTTAAATATAGGCAGAACTTTCACCGTCTTATTAATGATAATAAATACGAAGTAAAATACTGCCAGGTTCAACCTGCTATTTCAGTCTTTATTACAATGTTATACAGACTATAAAATCAACATAATTTTACTCCTAGTTTAGTCCATGTTAATATTAAGACGTAAACCTTTTTATTATTAAACATGGACTTACGTGGACTAACAGGTTGAACCTTAGAATAATTTACTTCGTGTTTATTAATAAGACACTCAAGGTATAAGCATGCTCTCTTTCAGCCATTTCTTTGGGAGTGTATCAGTGTTACCTCTGATTTTAACAATGTTTTCCCCGTGTTGGTCCGGTTTCCTTAGCAGAATAGACCACCTGCTTTCTTGCCAGGCAGATCGTAAATAGCGAGCATAGGCTTACCGTCACTTACACCGTGACATCTATCTAGGTGGTAGAGTTTCCTCCGCCTTATTTATTCCTGCCGCCATAACGTTAGTGCTTGTCGTTGACGTGTTCCGGTTTGGAGGATAAGGTAGCCTATAACTTACTTTTGCTCGAGGCTAACATCCCGGCCTCAGGTTTGCAACACACCATTACCACCTTTGGTGTCTCTAGGCGGCGTAAATTTCTCGCCATCAGGAAATCCGTCTGCTTGCTTGCCTTCTAATATCATAAAAAAGATGTTGTTTTCGCTCTTACCAATTACAATATTTTACCGATTAGGTGAAAGATCTGAGTATATGATAGTTATATATTAAGGAACTTCATAAGTTGGTTAAGCTATCAGATCACAAAATTGACGATCACGAGCGTTTATAAGGGAGGAATGGATAAGACTTTTGTTATTGATCCGGACGAGTCGTAGCAGACTACCTAGACCGCCTGACTGCACTAAATATAATCCAAGGATCCAATTTACTAGAGCCTTAGGCTAATATCGCACTGCACCCCGCTCCGGTTTGCGGTAATTCAGAGTTTAATTTTACTCTGAAAAATCTGGATTTGTATACAAAATCCGCACGACATAACACACTGCCACCGCATCTCCCTTCGACGATATTTAAGTTTGATATCCTCTTAAACAAAAGGAAACTTTAGTCATTTTGTCTTAGTCCTTTTTAATCCCCGATATTATAAGGTGTATCAGTGTGCGTATTTGTGACATCATAACTTTTGAATGGATGGACCGATTGCAATGTGGATTTTCCGTTTGAAAGCTGACTTGATAGAGGTGGATGATGAACATTTTTTATTTTTTTATGTGATTATGTAAAGCACCTCTATCACCTCTAGAAGTCCGGTGTTTGCATTGACTACATGAGGTCTCGTTTTCGATTCCTGAGTCGGGCAACTCAAAATGTGTATTTTCTCTTTTCTAGTAAAGCAATGTTGTCTAGCTCCGCCTATCACAGTGCGGGACTAAATAGGTTCGGCTTATCGTGAACCCTGATTATACCTCTGTCTACGTCTTCTGAAATACAGCGTGATAAAAACTTATGCAAAGCGCGATCCAACTGCCAAAATCGAAGGGCTTTGACATTTAATATTAAGATTAGTAAGATGAGTCAGAAAGTATTCGTAAAAACTCTTAATTTGTTAATCCCGAGGGCATCGGATACGACCGAAAACGATCACCAAGCACATGAGTCACTTGTGATTCACCACATTTTATAGCTAACAACAATTGTAGGAACTGAACCTTCGTAATACATGTATTGTCAGCGAAAAATACTTTCGATTTCGTATTGTGATCTAAAGGTTCAAGGTTCATGTATACGGTTTGTGCGCGGAAAGAAAATGGTGACGTCATTAACACTGCTACGCCTTCGAAATCGAACCTATACCTATATTATGTAGATAGGAAACCTTGTTTTTTTATGTGAGAGGTCAGCAAACAAACACACGCTCTCCCAATGGTAAGAGTCGTCTCTTACCATTGGGAGAGCGTGTGTTTGTTTGCTGACCGTGGTCTTTAGACACTGTAGATGCTACAGATGTTATCCTGAGGCCAGGATAGAATTCCTATTGTGTAAGTCTACCGGCTACTCTACCCTCAAGACCGGAAAATAACAGTCATTGCGGTGGTCTTACCAGGGCATTTTGCTGCAAAGCACGCTGCCACCACTGGTATTATTCTTAAAGATCTATATTTTAATTTTAACCAGTGCTTGCCTCTTACGAGCAGCCTGACAGAAAAGTCTACTCTGCTTAGCGGACACGGACCATCCTTATATTTTGTTTTCAGTGATATACCTCCGCGTCATTGCCCGCGCTGCATTAAAACGTTGCTTTTAGGTTTCAGTCAAGTAATTACCGTATTCACTTTTTTTTATTTTATTACTTCCATATAAGTTGGTTTGCTCGATCTCTCTTATCAATTGTGAAAAATTATCTAAATCGGCTAAATGAAATACTTTAAAAACAGTAGTAGATTTAAAAAGTTTCTTTACGCCCGTATCCCCGAAGAGAGATGCAAAGGTACAACTTGGACTCCCACGACTAGTCGAAGACACTTTGTCCCACAATGTAATTGGTGGCAAGTCTATCGCCAACCGCTCACATATCCGATCCCGGGCAACATTATTACATTGACGTTATTTGTTTAAAAAATTGAACAACCACCCGGGATTGAACCCGGCACCTCATGAAGTCAAGTCCAACATCGAACCGCTAGACCACAGGTGTTAGCAGATGTAAGAAATAAATTTATAATTTTATTTACATATGTTTAAGTGAATAAACTTGGAAGGATCAAAATAAAAAAAAACTGCCAGCATCCAGATAACCTTAAAAGGAGGGAGAATTTCCTTTATGTCAGACACATTGAAAGAGTCTTGGAAATCTAATTAACTATTTTCTTTGTTAGAAATACGAAAACCAAGAAAATTTGCTTGAAGCTCTCTTGAAAAGGAACCAGTCAACGCAGAGAAAGGGTAGTGTGTGGATGACGTTTTAATAAAGACTTCAGAGCAAAACGAAATTTGGTAACTTTCTTTGGAACAATCAGAGCCCTTACCATGAGTTTACGGCTTGCTAAGTTTACTCGCTACCGTCTCTGTAAATTATTTGTGTGAAAACTTGGAACAGCGCCTTTTGGAAATCTCCTCTAACGAAAGCCTCTAATGAAAAGAAACACATTTTTAAACCAAGTGTCATAGATTTCGACACGTAACTAGCCAAATGTAATCTATACCAACTCATTAAAGGCTCTGATCCTTTACCACGATTTGCTATGGATTGAGTTTGGTAATGTGCTTATCGAAATATGTATCGCTTTTCGTCTGAAACTTTATTTCTCTTCGTTACATATCATACAAATAGTTTACGAAGACGTTAGCGAGTATAATGCCGTAAATTCGTGGTAAGGGCTCTGATTGCTAACAGATGTAAAGTGAAATTTAAATTAATATTACAGGACAAGTTACACACATTGAATCTAAACCCAACGTAAGCGAACTATATTGTGTTATGGTGTTAGTCAACGATACTAAGACTTAGAATTATTACTTAAATAGATACAAGAAAAAATTTAATCATCACCCAGACGCGGAATAGTAATATCTAAATGTTCATAACACTAATGTCTGCTCTCGTCGGGATTCGAACCCGAGCCTTGCGGTTGGTCAGTAGGTAAGGTGTACACGCTACCCCTCGACCAAAGAAAGATTTTTTCGATGGCTGTTTCTAACGTTAGGTACGAAATATTCATATCCGCCTCTGTGGTCTAGCGGTCCAGGTTTTGGACTTGACTCCATGACGGGCAACAAAAAGAAAAAGTGGTTTTTCCATTTTTCTAATTAAAAAAAAGTGTTGCTCGGGATTGGATATGTGCACGGTTGGCGATAGGCTTGCCACCTATCACATTGTGGGACTTAGTGTTTTCGGCTAGTCGTGGGTGCCCTGGTTGTGCCTCTACCTACATCATCGGGGATATCGGGCCTGAAGATACTTTAAAAATCATATTAAAGCAATTATATTCATAAGGTTCAGATTTGATTCCGACTGAGGCAGGTATTTATATGATGAACAAAGACGTCTATATATTCAGGTATAGATGTTTATTATCTGTGTTGGTCCAGGTCCTATACCTACTGTAGACAAAGAATGTAGCATAGGTTAAAAATATGGCATTACTAATAAGACCCCGTATTGGTGCGGGCTCCTTTTGCAGAATAGACCAATTTCCTTCCTGCCAGGCAGCCCGTAAAAGACGAGCATAGGCTTACGGTCACTAACACCGTGACATCTGACTAGGTGGCAGAGTTTCGCAGCGACTCACCCGATTGGTACCACAGCCTTTCCTATTCCTGCCGCCATAGCGTCATGACGTGTTCCGGTTTGGAGGGTAAGGAAGCCGGTAAACTTACTTTTGCTCGAGGCCTAACATCCCGGCCCTTCGGTTGGCAACGCAACATTACCACCTTTGCTATCTCTAGGCGGCATGAATTTCTTTCCATCAGGAAATCCGTCTGCTTGTTTGCCTTCCAATATCATAAAAAAAAATAAAAGAAAAAGACCACTGGTGATAGTGTGCTGTAGAGCAACTAGCATTGGTAGTGATGCTTCTGCCGCTATAACGGCCATGTATCGATGTGGAGATTCAGGTAACCGATAGATTTAAACATTGGGTCTAAATACATGACCACAGTACAGCGATGACCCATGGTGTAGAATTGACTGGGGTCCTAGGTTGTCTCTTACCACCGCAGAAGCAGTGTGCTTGTTGGCTATCTTATCCTATAAAATATTTATTTATTTATGTATATTGGCATCTTCGTTAAGTTTTTGTTGAATTTTGTTTAAATAAGTACTAGTAGGGGAGCACAGGGTGCTAAATGTATATTCACAATATATATACCAAGCTAGACTTATCAATGTCTAAAAACTGACAAAAACTATCAGATGAGCAAACACGTGCGAATAAGATATCAATAGTGAACAAGGAGGAGGATCAGAAACATTTAAAAAACCATTCATTTATGCTCACTAGTCATTACGTCGATCTGTCTGCTTGCTATATGTTCATCATCGTAGACACATTAAGCATGTACTCTGTACTTCTGTACGTCACGTTTAAATCGTCAGAATGTTTAAACATTCTCTTTTTGGCATGCAATAAACCCAATGCACTTTAATCAGGGTGTTCGATCATATTTTCAAGCCACTATGCACGCAGTCTCTCTTTAGGTATTTAATACATAATGGAGATGTTTAAGCATGATACAGTACTATTTAAATTATGCGTTTCGGCTGTATTCGTCAAGCTTCGGAAATCCGAATGTATTTGAAAGCTTAATCTTTTCGCTTAAATTTAAATAAGGTCAGCCAATTTAAAACTAAAAGTGTAAAGAGTAAAAATGATAAAGCCGAAGCGCATACGAGGGCTAAACTGAAAGTTTTTAGAACTGGCAACTTAAAAGCATTATATTAAAAAAATAAGTTTAAATTTTGAAAATAGAACTCTCTACCAATAATATTGAGTATACATTTCATTCA
>NJDC01000966.1:367485-385490 GCA_002245475.1 Calephelis virginiensis
AAAGTTTCCTACGTCTAATGCGCTCTGAATGTTTAATGCTCTTCAGCAAAGAGGAACTTTGCGAATAAACTTTGGGCGCTTTAAATATTGCTAAACTGTGTGTTTAATGGATATTACCTACGTGCCTGCTTTTTCTATTTGCCAAACGTGATGTGTGACAATTAAAAGACACTAAATGTTTTTCACAATATTTTTCTTAGAAAAGTCGCTGCATATAGCCGGAACCCAGAATTTGTAATTGCTAACTATCCTTGACAATAATGCTCTTGCATCTGTGGTTTTAAAACCTACGAACGTTCATCCTGAGCACGAGAAAAGTGCTTTATATCGGACCTAATACTTTCACAATCTTACATATACAATTTTTGTGTCATTCTGTTCGTTCCCGTACTCCTCCAAAACGGCTTGACCGATCCTCATGGAATTTTGTGAGCATATTGAGTAGGTCTGAGAACTGGCCAATATGTATTTTTCATACCCCTCAGTGATAAGGGTGACTCACCCCATTTTTTTAAATAAAATATTAAAGCAATTAAGGATGGGCTTATATTGCTGGTCCTGTACAATGACGTCACATAAGAGTAATTCATTAAGGTACAATTACAAGCGACAGCATTACCAAAGGAATACGATTTGGGAAGCTTTAACAAAAGAACTGACTCGTTCCTAAGAGGTAGCGGTGATCATTTACGAAGAATTGGCCTGCTTGCTCGTTTGAGTTTTTTATAGTAAACTAGCGGCCAGCCCCGGCTCCGCACGATTATGAAATATACATAAAAACCTTCCTTTTCAATCACTTTATCTGTCAAAAAAACCGCATCAAAATCCGTTGCGTAGTTTTAAAGATTTAAGCATACAAATGGACATTGCGACAGAAGACGCGACTTTGTACTATGTAGTGATATTACTTCTTTACGTAAAACCGCATTTAGTACATAGTTTGATTGCTGTGGGATGGTTTAAATCTCGAAACATTTGTTTTTAATTTTGCATTGTAATTTAAATACATTTTTATCATCATGAGAAACTAATAAAACGATTTGGATTGAGTTTCGAATTTCGAAAGTAAAATGAATTTAAGTAGGTAAGTAAATAGTAAAGCCTGCCTGCAAAAGCGCTGTGAAGCAGCAGCACTGGCGCTCATGTAGGTATATCCACTAGCGCAGCCTTTCCCAAAGTGGGCGATAACACCCCCTTGTGGGCGCAGGAAGCCTAGAGGGGGGCGGTATAAATCTTGAAAAAAATGTTTTTTTTTAAACTAGGCGCAACAAATATGTTATTGAGGTTATTGACAAGAAAAAAACGAGGGGGGGGGCGCTACAAAACAACTGATTTTCAAAGTGGGCGTTACATGAAATAAGTTTGGGAACCTCTGCACTATGTCTACGTGCGTAGACATACGCATATTTATTTTGACTATAAAAAGTAGGTACTTAATCAAAATTTAATTTAGCTCATCATCTTTTACGCGATTTTTAATGTCCAATTAATTTTAATTGGTCACAAAAAGGAAGTTTGTTAATACACTTCCAATATTATAAAATCTGGATGTTACTTAGGTAAGTGTTTTTTTCTAGCCCCTAAATTGGAATCCTGACTTCATCGCCCCAGTTATTCCCATATCTAATGCGTTTCGAAAACTACGTTTTTTAACAAACAACAGTTTTAAGTAACTTAAATGAAATATTGTAATTTTCCAGTTTTTTATAACATTTTTTTTATTTGAACTCATTTTTTTTAATTTTGTTGTTCAGCTACATATAAAAGTCACTTCGTTACTTATTAAAACTAATATTTATTAAATGTAACGTTAACGCAAGTTAATGGTTTTGTTTTGTCAATTTTTTAAATATCGCCTTTCTATGATCCCATGGCGTTAGTTCCTCTTTCATATTACGTTTGAAGTTTCCTCCACTGGGACCTTAACGACAGATGCCTTCCGAAACTTGACTAACTTAAATGGAAGTATATGGAGCTCTTTATAAATGCCATGAATTTCTAACATGGACTTTGTGATATGTTTTGGGTGGTGAAAGTTGTTTTGAGCCGACTTCAATATGTTGTATGTAGTATGTGTATGTATGTAGTATGTTTTTGTATGTATGTAACATGATTACTCCGCCAACAGCGAATGGATTTTAAAGGTTCTTTTTATAAAAAAATAGATCATGGCTCAAGTGTATTCCCATAGAAATTTGATTAAGATCAGATAAATGGTTTCTGCGTAATAATAGGTGTTAAAGGCGGTTGTAACTATTGGTTTGTACTTGGCATCCGTCTGAAATATAGAAATAATCGAAATTGAATAACAATCAGATGATAGAAACAATGCTTTCCTTTAATATAACCTTTGTTGGAAGACGTGTATACAACTGTCTAGAATGTATTTAATGTATGTTGTTGTAGCTTTATGAAATTGGAATCGGGTTTCCGCAGTTTACTGCACCTTAACTACTGTTCCAGGTTTTGTATAAACTGCAGATGACGATTTATAGATATAAAAGCAACAAACACATGATGTTACTGATAGCGAAAAAAAATAAAACTTTAAAAAAATATCTTCACACTCCCCGAAACGTTAGGTAGAGGTACAACCAGGGCAACCATGACTAGCCGAAGACACAAGTCCGATAAGATAGATGGCAAGCCTATCGGCAACCCGGTGGATATCAAACACTGGACAACGTCGTTTTATTAGAAAATCAAAAAAAAACATCAAACCCGGGACCTCATGGAGTCAAATCCTTCGCCTGACCGCTAGACCACAGAGGCGATTATTGAAAAAGATGCGTTTTAACGGCCGATATTAACAACATGTCTACAGATGAAGATGGGCCTTCTAGTGTTTTGTTGCTAAGATATTTTTGTGTTATTGAAAAATAATAGCAATTACCTTTCAACTGATTTAAAATAGCACAATCTCTTATCTTAGATAGGTTATTAATGTTGGCCGTAAAAGTATTATAGCGGATAGGAGAGATGTTCTAGAACATTGAAAACGAAATTTTTGTTGTTGCTTATTGAGTCTTACTTGCTATACAAATCCAAAGCAACAATAGTGAAGTCTTGCGATTTGGCAATAGCGGTAGGTAAGACCGCGTCGTATAGTAATCCGGATGAGATGTTGCAAAACTGGCATTTAGGTCATAGTTGTAAACAATTTACGGACTTCCGTACGTAAAATAGCAATAAGTAAATAAAATATGTTATGTGTGTATCTAATATTAGTCAATTTAATTTAAATATTTTGTGTTGAAGTTGACTAAAACCAAGTGCTTTGTATTTATACCTAGTGAAGTTATAACTTTACACTAGTGGTCGCCCATTGGTCGAAATTCGATTTGATTATTTTTATTTTTTTATTAGATTATTATTGATTTAATGTATTTTATAAGCATTATCATTGAACAATATTAGCGTTTTGCACTTCTCCTACACATAAACTATAATTGTGCCAAATTTTATGCTCCTGCGTCCGCGCAATTTTCGTAAAAAAGGGTCCAAAGTTTTGGCATCACGTATTAATATATAGATTATGATACACGATTACATTGCAATAAGCAGTTAAGTGAATTCTTGCCGTTTCTTCGTTCTGAAGACTTACGAAATGGTAGTAATTTTGAGAAAAATTTGTGCGTTTTTTTTTATAAATTTTGAGAAAAAAAGATGTAGTTCTACAAACTTTTTAAACTGCTTTTGTTACGTAGTTACGGTGCGTTGTCAACCTGAGACCGCGGTGTAATCTATAATTAACTTTAAATAAAATTAAACTATGAATGAATGCCATGGTTTGATTGGTCCGTATCGAGCATTATTCAAACAATAGCTAAAACGTATTATATCGTAAGTATTGGAATTCGATATCACGTCGCGCTAAGTGTGAAACTTGATTCTGGCAACATTTGGAAAAGTTCTCACATTTTGTTTTGATTTGTTGGATCTTTATATGAGTTTTTCGTTTGCTTTAATCCCTGTATGTGAAGCCGATTTGTTTATGAACTTTATGTGTACTATAGCTGGATTGGTGAAGAGAAACAGCATTTACTTGAAGCTTCTTTATTTCAGAGCAGAGGAGTACAATTTATAGCTTCTTTTTCGAATGTAATTTATTTACAAAAATGCGTCTTTTTAAATAATTTCTGAGCTCGTGATATATTTGATTGGTTAGCCAATCAGAATACATTAAATTGATCAATCACAATTTAGAACACAAATTTTACATAAGGTACTAGCTGTCTTACTACTCCAGCCGTTTAAGAGCCGTTTTACATAGTGAACATTTGGAGTTGCAAGATTTTTTTATTTCTCTACAAAGAAATACAAAACAAATGGAAGGTTATCCTAATCACACAACTAACACTTGACGCACTTATATTTAAAAATCTTAAAATCCATCGAGCGCTTTCGGAGGTGTGCGCCGACAAACACCGTGACACTACAATGATATGACTAACAACAAAAATGTATTTTGTTCCCAGGTAGTGCCAAGACTATTAGGTTCACTGGTGGGCGGCTCCATGAGTCCGACACAACACTTGGAACAGCAACAGGCTTTGGTGAAACAGTTCGCGGAAATCCTAGAATTCGTCTTGAAATTCGATGAACATAAAGTGAGTATCGGCCATGTTAGTTTCGGCTTAAAAAAAAATTGTTTCCAAGAACACATTTGTTCACTTGTTAAGCGAAATTTCGAACTTTAATATACATCTTTTTCGACATAAAAAGTTGACATGGTGCATAGGTATTATACGAATTCCTCCGGGTTCGTCCGGGCTCCTTTAAAGAATAGACCATCTGCCTTCCTGCCAGGCAGCTCGTAAAAGGCGAGCATAAGCTTTCAGTCACGCTGTAAGAACCTACTAGGTAGTAAAGTTTGGCAGCAACTTGCCCAGATTAGTACCACCGCCTTACTTATTCCTGACGAAATAACTGCAGCACTTTCCATTGACGTGTTCCGGTTCGAAGGATAAGGTAGCCGGAAAAAATACTTTTGCTTGAGGACTAACATCTCAGCCGCAGGTTGGCAACGCACCATTACCGCCTTTGGTGTCTCTAGGCGGCGCGAATTTCTTACAATCAGGATATCCGTCTGCTTGTTTGCCTTCCAATGTCATAAAAGTATTTTTTTTTATTTATCACAATAGTATTATAATTGTTTAATATGATCTTTCAAGTGTTGTTTAAGGTTAAAACTGATAGGTACATCATTGCTGGGCTATTTTTTTTAAAAATGCGCCTGAAAATTATACCTAGTAAGATATTTTTGTAATGTTATTTTTTTATAATTATAACTCGCTTTCCCAACTAACTGCTATTTTAAATCTCAATCTTTTGTTTTTGTATGCAACAAAGTAAATATTACGCGTTGTCAGTACTCCATACCCGCTGACACAGTATACGTTGTAGCTTTCATATTATTGCTTCAAAATGTGCAACATTCCATTGTTCTCAATTGTTATAATGTCGATGTCTAATAAATTACATTTTTTTTTTCTATGATATTGGAAGGCTAAGAATCAGACGGATTTCCTGATGGTTAGAAATTCACGTCGCCTAGAGACACCCTAGGTGGTAATGGTTCGTTGCCGTCCTGAAGCCGGGATGTTAGGCCTCGAGCAAAAATAAGATTACCGACTACCTTACCCTCCGAACCGGAACACGTCATGATGTTATGGCGGCAGGAATAGGTAAGGCGGTGGTACCAATCCGGGCGAGTCGGTGCAAGACTCTACCACCTAGTCAGATGTCACGTTGTTAGTGACGGTAAGCCTATGCTCGCCTTTTACGAGCTGCCTGGCAGAAAGGCAGATGGTCTATTTTGCAAAGGAACGCGGATCAACACATGGAAAAGAACATAAAAAAATAGACTTTATACCTTGCGCCTATTTTAGACCTTTGGTAAATCTATTTCTCACCGTGCTACCTACTCACCACGCAGCTTGTTAAAGGCGTGCATAGGTTGAAGTGTTACTCATTCAGATCAGAGAGAAAGTGGGGCTGAAAGAGTTATTGTAAAGTGGAAAGAATTGCAGATGAAAGATTGACGGAACATATATCTGATTGTACGAAGAGTAATGAATATGGGGGAAGCTAGACAGCTCTTTAAGAAACGTGACTCTTTACAAGTGACACCTACTCCCTGTCTACTCCGTAATTTATGTAATAAACTAGCTGTTACCGGCGTTGCCCGTGGGGTTATTGGTCCCACAGGATCATTTTTCGATATAAAAACTATCCTATGTGGAAAATTTGACAATCCCAAGCTTCCTAGGAGTCCGCGGCGGCGGGTTGATCGGGTAAATTGAAACACCTTATATTGCTTTAGTTGAACAACAACTTTTATTAGTACCCTTGTTAATATATACATTAAAATAAATCATGTTATACCACGTTTAAAAATTACACATTGCCATCTGTACTTGAAAATAAGGTACTAACAATTAGTACTTGTAGTAAAATATTTAACACATTTGTCCAAGTTACACGCTATGTCTCTACCAAATTTCATGACAATTGACTTAGCGGTTTTTGCGTGAAGGAGTAACAACAAACATACAAACTTTCGCATTTGTAATATTAATAGGATTTGGAGAGGGAATTTGCGTAAACATATGCTTGTATATATGTTATAGACATAAAATGTTCATAAACACCTAAAGTGATGTACGTTAACCTGGAACTGTTTCTTGGTTGGAAAAGTTTACTTTTCAATCCTGAATACTACACTATCATAATGACAACAGAAAAAAGTATTTTTTGTCTGATACGAAAGCGAACAAACATACAGGCCTCCTGATGATAAATGGATATACGTAGAATAGGATATATAGGACAGACACCATACAAAAGTTAAAAAGTCGTAATCCTGTCCCCAAATGACGGCATCTGGCGTTGTTATAAATTTGAGCGAGCTTTTGCAGTACTGTACCTAGTCTGTGCTACATTATACTTGTAAAGCCACATAAGCCGCATCAATCGCCTCGTTGGTCGAGTGGCTAGCGTAAACGCCTAACCACACCGATCAACCGGGAGGCTCGGGTTCGATTCCCGACGGGGGCAGGCATTTGTGTGATGAACATTTAGATGTCTGCATTTCCGGGTCTGGGTGTTTATTAAATTTATTCTGGTATCTATTTAAGTATTTCTATGTATTAGAATTGTTGACTAGCACCCACAACTTAAGCATACAAATAGCTTAGTTTGGGGTTAGATTCAATTTGTGTAACTTGTCCATATATATTTATTTATTTATATTTATTTTTTCGTTATTATTTAACATTATAGTGATCTGGTTTTCGCGGGTTCGATTCCCCAGTCGGAGAACTCAAATTTGTTTTTCCATTTTCTAATCAAAACAACGTTTCCCGGGAATGGGATGAGTGCCCGTTTGGCGATAGATTCGCTAGCTATCACATTTCGGATTAACTATAAACTCAGCTTATTGTGGATATGCTGGTTGAGTCTCTGTCTATCTTTGGTATATAGGCTTGAAGATATTTGCTTTTTTGAAATAATTATTACACCAGCGGTCAAATAAATTTTTATATTCCAGAGCAATAGACCAGCACCAAAAAATAAATATTTACGACGCCCTTATAAAGATAGCCAAACCGCAAGTAATAGCTAGTACGTAAGGTAAGAGGTAAAAACTCTTGAAATGATTTTTATAACATGTCTGTGTTTATATATTCAACAAAACCATAAACAAAATGTAATAAAAGTTTTCCCAGCTTCGGCCAAGGTCTTTCGGTTAACCTAATTCCGTTGTGCTTTTCCCGACAATGGATTTTAATTGGGTTAAGTGCTCGAGTGCGATAAAGGTATCCGTGGAGGAGCTAATTATATTTGTTGGTTTAGTGGTTTAGACTTCGTCGATTGGTTTCGATTGGTGGCATTTTTGAAGAGCTTGGAAAATAAATATAGCGGATGGTTTTGTTAATAGCAGTTCTAGACGGATGTAAACACTTTTTTTTAAGTGAGAGGTCAGCAAACAAGCACACGGCTCTCCTGATGGTGAGAAATAACCTTAGTTTAAAGATACCATAGATGTAACAGGTGCGTAGCTGTCCTGCGGCCGGGATGGAAGCGCTAAATCACGTTAGAAAGAGATGAGGCTACGAGTTTTGTAACTAGTAATAGGTTTTATCAGATCTTAAATAGTACCACAGTTTTGACCGATTTTACAACCTTTTGCATCCCAAAATTACCAATTATCAAATCAGTTTGTAATTTGCTGATTAATCTAAACTAAGAGAAACACACTGTCGAATTGAAAACCTCCTCTTTTAACGAGTCGGTTAATAATAGGTTTTACCAATTTATGCACGGCTATGATATGGATCGCAATTATAATGGAATTTCTATAAACCTCCACCCTAAACTCGGAAAACTATCCCCGAATTAGTTGATCGAAAACTACATGAGGCTAACATGCAGACGGATTTCCTGATGGTAAGAAATTCATGTCTCCTAGAGACACTATAGGTTGTAATGGTACGTTGCCAACCTGAGGCCGGGATGTTAGGCCTCGAGCAAAAGTAAGTATACCGGCTACCTTACCCGCCAAACCGGAACACGTTATGGCGGCAGGAGTAAATAAGGCGACTGTACCAATCCGGGCGAGTCGCTGCCAAGCTCTACCACCTAGTCAGATGTCACGATGTTAGTGATAATGAGCATATGCTCTACGAGCTGCCTGGCAGGAAGATGCAAAGGAGCCCGGACCAACACGGGGCATGTTTAAAAATTGTTAATAAAATGTAAGGGGACTGGGTTGACTAAAATTGTTCATTTAAATCTGGAATGATTTTAAAAAATGATTAAGGTGTCCATATACAATACTAGCTGACCCGGCAGACGTTTTCTTGCTATCTTTGTAAAGTGATTGTAGTAAAAAAATTGTGGTGAATCACTCTTATCGCTTAAGGGTATGAAAAATAAATAGTAGCCGATTCTTAGAACTACGGAATATGCATATGAAATTTGGTGAAAATCGGTGAAGCCGTTTTGGTGGAGTACGGTAACTAACATTATGACACTAAAATTTTGTATACTTATAAAATTAGGCCTTTGTATCGTTAGTAGAGTAACTTTATTGTTTAACTAGCTTCCACTCGTGGCTTCGCCCGTGCTTTTTATGAATAGCCTATGTGTTATTCTGATGTATAAACTATATCCCTGTTAAGTTTCTTCTAAATCCGCTCAGTAGTTTTTACGTGAACAATTTTCAACAAACTTTCGCATTTATAAATTAAGAAGTAATAGGATTTTAACGGTCTACATAATAGTAAGATTTTTTATAAATTTGACAACAACGGACAACAAAAAAAAATTGAAAATGTACATTTTCAATTTTTAACAAAAATAACGTTGCTCAGGATTGAATATGTGCTCGGTTAGCGATAGGCTTGACACCTATCACATTGTGGGACTAAGTGTCTTCGGCTAGTCGTGGGTGCCCTGGTTGTACCTCTGCCTACCGCTTCGGGGATATGGGCGTGAAGATACTTTTATAAATTTACATGTACTTGAATCGATAAACGAAACTAAAATTTTCGATTTTTTTATTTGTGACCATTTTTCCTTAACAATAAAACCAATTACATAAATAAGAACGGTCAGATTTAAATTTGAAACTTTAATTGAGATTTATAGTTTTAAATCCGGATGACACAAATTGTCATATGGTGTGACTTCAATGTCCACAGGATATAAATAATTTGCCATCAAGCATGCAGTAACCGATAGCTACCACGAGCTAACCAAATTGCTCAATTATGTTCAAAGAAAATGGCTTGAAGTGTACATTGTCGTGCGCTGTTGTCATTATCTTGATAACCCCTCTTTGTCTTTGATTTTAGCCAATATTAATTTGGGTCTTTTGTATCCTTGTGATTGTTCAGTGTCATATCTGCAGCAGAGCCACAAACTACAATCTAATAATGTAATTTTTCTACACGAACAGTATGAAAAGCATCGGTAGGTATAGCAATTTTCCCCAAAAATAAATGTCTTTCAGTCAGTGCTTGATGTGTTCCGATTCAGAGGAAAAGATAGCCGGTACACTTATTTTTTCTCGAGGACTAATTTTTCGGCCTCAGGTTGGCAACGCACCATTACCACCTTTGGTGTCTCTAGGCGGCGTCATCAGGATATCCGTCTGATTGTTTTCTTTCCAATATTATTTAAAAAAAAGTCTCCAAATACGAGTTTCGGATGGATCTGCTGCAGAATATGCTTTCCAGCTCAACCAATTTTTAAATGAGATACAGCATTTTAACATATAATTGGTCGGTTTTTATCAGGATGGCTTTGCTGCAAAACATGACACACGCAAACACTGCAGGTTTATCGATGTTAGTCGACCAATCAATGGAACTCTCTTTACTACGAGTTATGTTCTAACTTTTGTGCTTGCTCCGTAGGTTCGGTCAAATGAAAAGAGTAGCAGATTAAAGATTGACAAATCAGATATACAATGCGAATGTGAATGGGTGATGATACCCGGGGAGATTGAGGCTGACATTCCATTACTAAATCTCTTGGGTGTTTTCCAAGAGTGGGGTCAATAATCTTCGAAACCGGCGTGTACGTTTGAAAAGAATAATGCATGTGGAGTAAGCTAGGCAAGTCTTTTTTATGTGATAAGGTAGCGAACAAGCACTCAACTCTTCTGATGGTGAGAAATAATCGTGGCCTACAGACACCATAGATGTTAAGGTGCGTCGCTGTTTTGTGGTCGAAGTGTTGGGCCAACTGTAAAAGTCTGCAAATGGTCTATTCTACACAAGACATCGGAACCAACGCAGAGTAACAGGTGTGGAAGGCACTCGATACTCTCTGCCTGTTTCCTCTGGAACTTGGCTTCAAGATGTGTTTTTTAACTGTTAACCCCCGTATCAAAGTAATTCAACTCGAAATTTATCTCTCGCGGAATACCTTCAAAATTTGGAGGTAAAAAGTAGCCAACACTTGTGCGTTTATAATATTAGTAAAGATGACTTATCAGTTAATACAGGCTGGCGATACTGATCGCATTTATTAACGACCCTAGCACTTCCGCCCTTAAAAGATTGAAGTGACTATAATTAATCACACAGGAATGGGTCCAGAATCAGGGACTTAATCTTTACTATCACGTCAACGGGAACGGTTAAAAATTTCAACTTTTATTTCATACTAGCTGTTTATGGCAACTTTGTATACATGCTGAACTTTGAAGTGATATATGGTCAGAGATAGGAAAGTAAGGTTTTGTTCCAGAAAATATCCTAAATGTTGACCGGGACTACAAGCTACTACTACACAAAAATTGAAAATAATCCGTTCAGTAGATTTTGCATGAAAAGTAAACAGACAAAGGTTTAATATCCCTCATTNNNATGTTCAAAATAAAATGCCTTCAACTTGACACTTTCAAACGTTATTTTTGTTATTTGTATCCCCTTTCTGATATTGTTCCCTGTATTGTAAGGTAGTTAAGGTAAATAGGGTTAGTCCTGCTTAAAGTTTATTTTGTTTCGCCGTTTCTTCTCGTGCCTCTGACAAGGATTGGAAACGATTATAGTTTGTGGTGGATAGAGTAAAACTTGATTAAAAGTTTGTAATTAAGTTGGTTGCATATTTACACACCACAATGTCGTAGAATATATTGGTACAAATATTTTTTTTGTAACTACTTTCAAACACACGTATTCTACAAATAAATAAATTTCGTTTCATTAACTTAAATATCATGATTTCGTGACATAGCCACAAGTTGTCATGATAATATATTGTATATTGTTAACTCCATGTCACATATTTTCTTTATTTTTATGACATTGGAAGGAAAACAAGCAGACGGATTTCCCGATGGTTAGAAATTCACGCCTCCTAGAGTCCCCAAAGGTGGTAATGATGCGTTGCCAACCTGAAGCCAGGATGTTAGGTTTCTAGCAAAAGTAAATTTTCCGGCTACCTAGTTCTCCGAACCGAAAAACGTCAACTGCAAGCACTGACGCAGGAATAGGTAAGGCGGTGGTACCAAGCCGGGCGAGTCGCTACGAATCTACCGGTGACGGTAAGCCTATGTGAGCCCTTTACGACTTGCCTGGCAGAAAGGCAGATGGTCTATTCTGCAAACGAGCCCGGACCAACACGGGGAAATGACATAGTACATGAACGACCCCAAACTTACCATCTGAATTGTAGCCCTTAAGCGGCGAGCCCTTATAAATACTAATATTCTTCGAGTTAACACATTCGGATTACTATGTTTTGCTTCCATCGCATAGTTCTACCACAGTACAAGTATGAACAATATGGAAGCGGTTTTCGAAGTGCAACTGTAGCGAATGCCTACGAACTCGTTGATACGTATGTTTGTGTGAGTCTGCCGTTTCGAACGCTCGTATGTAGTTTCCATGCTGTTTATATTTGTACTTTGGTTTTACTTTACATTTTTTCAAGTAAGTAAACGTAATTCTGCACATACAATCTATATGTGACGTCAAAGAAACAAAATTTTATACAACTTTAAATACATACATACATACATATCTTCACGCCAAGTCCCTTACAAGTAGGCAGAGTGTATCGAATGCCAGACCTCACGATCCTGACAAACCTGTCTAGCTTCCTTCACATTCATTACCCTTTTTATACAAACACGCTGGTTTCGGAAACCCTTGACACCACCCTCGGATAATATCCGAGTGATCTGATCGTGGAATGTCAACCTTGGTCTCCTCGCGTACCTTCATCCATCCACGATAGCATTGTATATATTGCTTTGTCAATCTTTCGTTGTTATTATTCCCAATTGACCGAACCAGCGGAGCATGCCCTTTCTCATTTTAACACCAACACTTTTTTTCAATCCCACTCTTTCTCGAATGATAATTTCTTTAATAAATAGATCACCTCTGTGGCCTAGCAGTTTAGCGTCGGATTTGACTTCTTGAAATCCCGGGTTCGAACCCCGGGTCGGGCAACAAAAAAAATAGACAATGTGTATAAATTTTCTAATAAAAAAACGTTGCCTGGGATTGGATATGCGCCCGGTTAACTATAGGCTCACCATCTATCACATTGTAGTTTGTGTCTTTTGCTATTTGAAGGTGCCGTGGTTGTACCTCTGTCTACCGCTTCGGGGATATGGGAGTGAAGATACTTTTTTTAAAATGAAAAGGTTAATTCCAACATGAGATATACAGTTCATACGGGCCTAAAAAAATTTAAAACTTTGCAAGATAATTTTCAAAGTTTAATAATATTTAAAGTCCAAATTTCCATAATCAATTATTAAACAATGAACCTTAATCACAACCACAAAATATGCTTTTATAAACTAAAGAAGAATTTCCCAAATCAGTTCAGTCGTCTTTGAGTAATCGAAGAACATACTTAAAAAAGTCTGACGAATTGAAAATCTTGTTTATATAAAAAAAAGACAGGTTGCACTGCGGCAGTGCCGGCAGAAGTGAATACTTAAATATTATCGTTGTGCATTTTTGATATTTTGGAATAGTTAGGGAATAATTTTGCACGAATTGCTTTAATTATCAGTATGATATTTATGTGGTAGAAAACAATATTCATTTATTGCGCTATCGTACATAAACATGACAACACGAACATTCGCGCAAGCGCCCTGCGCCGTCTTACGAATTTTCGATCAGGTCACGTGTCCTGACGCGAGTTTAGAAGTTTTTACCCATTCCAAAAAAAAGTGCGCAACGCCGCTAAAGAAATTTTTATTTCAAATCCTTTGGCTGGCAACGCAATGAAATTTTGAAGTAACTGAAAACATGAGAAATTTTAAAAAAGTGCTTTTCTTTTAAGTTATGGTAATGGGACGACCTACGGAACTACATAACCGTCCTACCGCCATAAACATCGTTGGGTTTAAATGGTTGCTTTTATCGGCGAGACACGGGGTGTCCATTTCTGACCTAGTTAAACTTGAGTAATGTGAAAAGGTAGCAGGTGCGTCTCGAGTGCAGTAAAGTACTCTGGGATCTTTACACGTGGTCTTTGGTGGAGTATGGATAAAATTAATTTTACGGCTTTTAGAGCTAAGTAAGTTTACCGGCTACCTTATCCTCCCAACTGCAAGCAACACACATTGGAACACGTCAACGGCAAGCACTGACGTTAAAGCTGCAGGAACATGTAAGGCGGTGGTGCTGTAGCACTGGATCGTGTCATCTAATTATATTTTAATAAACAAAATGTTTTGTTCATAAAATTATATGTATTTTATTTAAGTATTTTTTAGTTTCTTTGCATTTTCCAATTTGTGTTTGACAATTCTTTTATATTTTATCATTCCAATATTTTAAATTCATATTTTTTAAATATGTTTTATTTTGGCTACAGCCAGTAGAGTTTGCATCGTAATCCTATCTCGTCAGATGTCACGGTGCAAGTGACGCTACGCCTACGCTCGCCTTTTACCAACTGCCTGGCAAGAAGGCAGAGGACTAACAAATATTTCTGATAAACGCTGAAAGATTATTCCGCCTTCGCAATAAACGACCAGTAGGGTTACTATTGATACTCGATTTCATGCAAGATTGAAAATTGGAATCGGATATTCCAAGGGTAACCCTACAGATAAAGGCCTACGTTTGACACTCGGGCGTCTACAAACGTTCGCTTCTCTTTTTCATACGAACAGTTATTTTGGAACAATCTCCCGTACGTGATTTTACCAAGCTTTGACCTGGGTATTTTTAAGAGGAGAATTAATAAAATTTTCAGAAGACGCATTGTTTTTTGTTGCGGCCTAATCGCCTCTTTGGTCGGATAACTCAAAATGTATTTTTTAAATTTTCAAATAAAACTTTGCCCGGGAATGGGTAAGTGCCTGGTTGGCGATAGGTATGTCACCTGTCACATTGTGGATCTAAGTACATTCTGCTTATGGGTGCCTTCGTTTTACCTCTGTTTACCTATTCAGGGATACGGGTGTGAAGATAGTCACCAACTTGGCCTAACATCTAACAACGCACTAGATGAGAAGAGCAGTAAAATTCGGATAAGAATATGCAATTATTTGTATCGATAAGCGATATAAAGACATACTTATTACAGAACAAACAAAACAATTGAATGTCATCGATTGGTGATTAAGCCTCGATGCTGGTTGCTGACAAAGGGACAGTGGGCAATGTTTATGTTATATCCAGTTGAGTTCCCGTTCGGGTATGGTAATGCGGTCCATACATTATTGCTTCTATTCTTATGGTTGCAATAAATAACTTAACTAATAACTTTTTATATCTATACTAGCTGACCCGGCAAACGTTGTTTCGCCATATAAATTATTTCCAGTAAAAATTGTTAAGGGTGAAAATCCCTTATCACTTAGGGGTATGAAAAATAGATGTTGGCCGATTCTCAGACCTACACAATGTGATAGGTGGCAAGCCTATCGCCAACTGGGCACATATCCAATCCCGAGCAACATTTTTTTTATTAGAAAATTGTAAAAACCAAATTTTCTTTACGTTCCCCGAACCGGGATTCAAACCCGGGACCTCATGCAGTCAAGTCCAACACCTGAACCGCTAGACCACAGAGGCGATTAAATATGTATATACAAATATATAGATATCGTAGATTGGAAGTACCGTGAGTTTATTAATCCATAAGTGAACCGTGGCAACAGCACAAAAACCTCGTTTTTAAAATCTAAAGTACTACAATACAGGTGCCTAATACTCTATTGTCTTACTGTCCGTTTATTCAATAATATAGAATAATGCACTTTACATGTGGCAAATAAATAACTATTTAGGCATTGCCGTTCTCATAGATACTAATCAGGTTTCATTTACATCGTAGATTACTTTAATATAATTATATACCCGAAGAGGTAGGGAGAAGCCTACGACTAGCCCAAGAGACTAAGTCCCAAAATGAGATAGGTTTTTTTTATGATATTGGAAGGCAAACAAGCAGACTGATTTCCTGGTGGTAAGAAGTTCACGCCGTCTAGAGACACTAAAGGTGGTCATGATGTCAACCTGAGGCCGGGATGTTAGGCCTCAAGCAAAAGTAAGTTTACTGGCCACCTTACCCTCCGAACCGGAACACGTCAACGGCAAGCATTGACGTTACGGCAGCAGGAATAGTTAAGGCGGTGGCACCAATCCGGGCGAGTCGCGGCTAAACTGTACCACCTAGTCAGATGTCACGGTCAGTGACGATAAACCTATGCTCGCCTTTTACGAGCTACCTAACAGGAAGGCAGATGGTGTATTCTGCAAAGTAACCCAGACCAACACGGGGGGGTGGCAAGCCTATCACCTACCGGGCACACATCCAATCCTGAGCAACTTTCTATTTATTAGAAAATTGCTTCGAACCTGTCCTGGGTTGGGTCCACATGAAATCGAGTCCAACGCCTAGACCGCTAGACCACTGAGGCGATTTACAAAACATCAATTTTGCTTTTACAAAACATTGTTTTTTTTTATAAACTAGCCAGTAGCTTTATATAGTATTGCATTGTATTTTGATTCTCAAGACATGTAAACAAAATGCATGCTCGACAGCGGCAATGACACCACAAGGTTGGGGTCAAAAGGGCCCTCAATTGCGTCTGAGTTACATCCACTTATTCAATCCAACGCAAACGTCCGTGATAGCTGTTTTGTTTACATAATAAGAGATGTTTTATTTAAATCTCGCTTGCTAAGAGGAATATAAAGTTGTTTTCGACGCCGTCCGCGTCGCTGATGGCGGATCTTTGTGAATTTGAAGATTTAATTTTCATTTAAAATGAATGTTTGAACTTGCTGAATCCTCTTCTGTGCTATTTAACCCTTTGAGCCTAGCTGCTCAACTCTACGACTAAGGACTGTGCTATTCGTTCTGTATATATACGGTAAATAAGACATAAAAAAGAGATGTTAAGTTTTGGTGCAAGTAAATTGTATTATTTTAAAGTCATCCCATTGTCTAATTGGGACTGCACTATTCGTTTTGTATATATACGGCAAATGAGAGATACCAGGATCTTAATTTTGGTGCATAAATTTCGTCAAATATATTTGATTTTTTATCATCTTTCCCATTGTGGTAATGTTTTACAATCGTGTTGCGAATAATTTCTCATATTTACTGTCTGTACATTTAAGGATCTTTACCAATGCTTAACCCTTCTTGGACAATCCCGTAATCCATAGTGGTATCATTATTATTTCATTTTATCATCTCTCTTTAACTTCTAATTATAATATCATATATTATAGTGCCTTTGTGGTCTAGCGGTTCAGGTGTTGGACTTAAATTCATGAGGTCCCGGGTCGTGCAACAAAAAGAAAATATGGTTTTTCAAATTTTCTAATAAAAAAAATTTGTGATTGGGATTGGATGTGTGCCCGGTTTGACGATAGGCTTGCCACCTATCCCACTGTGGGACTTAGTGTCTTCGGCTAGTCGTGAGTACCCTGGTTGTGCCTCTGCCTACATCTTCCGGGATATGGGCTTGAAGATACTTTTTTATAATATTATTTGTTTTATACATTTCGACTTTGAAATTTTCCATTTCTTCTTTTAAATTATTTATACTTCTGAATCTGCACTTATCATCATTGGTAAGGCTAAATTTGATTATAGTTGCCAATTGTTATACTTTAACTCCTTAAAATATATCACTAATGATCCGTACACTTGCTTGTATGACCCGGAAGATTCCGGCTACAAGATAACACCGTATCAATTTTTACATTATCCATCAATCATCAGTCCCGTCTCAGCATGTCCGCTGTCAATACCATAAAAGACAAGGTATCAGAATCAGAAAAATCTTTATTCACTTGAACCATACAAGTGGTATTTGTGCGCGTCGACATTTTTTTAAACTACCACCGGATCGGAACGCGGCCACACACTGAGATCTTGGTCAATAATAATAATTACAATATAAACTAGATTAAAAATATAAATTACAATCTTACTTTAACTTAAATAAAAGGTACAACAAATCACATTACAAATTGTAGTGGGAGATT